>JAHZNF010004302.1:0-11285 GCA_027744215.1 Troglopedetes dispersus
TGGGCTCTTATGTATTTACAATTTTAGTTTTAATTGTTAAAGCAAGAAAGGTTGTGCAGCAAGCGACAGAGTCATATTCCACCATGTGTGAATATTTTTTGAGAAATTATTCATTGGGCCTAGTCTGACACTGCTTCAACAGTATCATTCCCTTTTAAGCATTAATATAAAGTTATGTTGGTGGAAAGATAATTGGTATGAACAGTGGTCATTACACACCTGCTTTCGATCCTTTAAAATTTTGCCCAGGCATGGATGCACTGTACTGTATTATAAGTACATCTTATCATATTGACATTAAATTATGAATAGTTCGGATGGATAGAAATTCCGCGATTGGACCTTACACGTGTCTAACAAACATAAGAATTTGAACTCCCAGCCCAATGCCATGATTTATGCAATTCAAAGGAGTCAACTCCTCTATGAAGTTATTTCCTCCAAACTTCACTTTCAGGAGGTCGCAAGACCTCACAAATTTTCTTGTCCACAATTTTTCCCTTCGTTTGTCAATGACCCTTAAAGATCGCCTAATTTTTTGGTGTAGCTGCCTGGACTCCACGTGCACATCTGCTAATCCACCCAAACAGAAGACCAAGAAGAGGCCCGCATCAGCGCAGACTACGCCAGTTACTCCAACCACTGGTAGATTTTCCGAAGTCACCGGAGTAGATGCCAGAACTGCTAGGCTGACAGCTAGTGGAATGGTGCAGGTGAGGATTATAGCGGGCATCAAGAATTTTTGTTGTATTTCATTGTAAATGGCCACAAGAAGCTGGATATGTCGGAATATTTGAAGATGTTCGGTGTCACTTTCGAGGATGGCTGCTTCGTAGTTCAGACGAAACCTGTAATCATAAAGATTTAGGTTTGTCAATTTCCCCATTTTATTACTTTTTAAATTTAGTTTTGGACTTTTATTTGGAGGACCTTTCAACAAATTGCTGTATGCAAATTCCACACAGTACGTGGAACGTGGCTACGACAAATGACGAAATATGCAGGGACGTGAACCACATCCAGTGGTTGAACACAATTACCAAGTATTTCGTCAGTTTGCTTAACATTTCGAGGCTGAAATTGAGATGCTCGATATTCTTTCCTGAGCATTCCGGAATTAGCCAGAATCCGACTAGGGATATTTGACAAGGATTTGTGAGGTGCAAGCCATACGAATATATGGCCGGAAAGACAATTGCTGAAACCAATATCCCACGAACCAGCAACATGTTCAATTTGGTCTTGAATTTCAGCTTGTTAGGGGGTTTCCTTTCTCTCTCATTTGCATTAAAAGAATCAAACTGAAATAATGAATTCAGTAAGAGAACCATCTCCTCCGGTTTCCTCTGACATTCCCACATCTCCGTAACCGTGGCTAGGAAAATTATCAGTCCCATGTAAGCAACCACTGTGTCAATTGGGGCGCTTTTAACTTTCCATACACATTGAATTATAAAGATCGCAGCTGAAAGTGTGATTAACTGAGGTCTCCATTCTGGCCATAATTTTCGGTCGGAGAACTTCACTAACCTCACAGCTCTGGAGACTGGGTCATACTTAATTGGAAGGGTTTTGCTTACAAATGCAAGTTTGCAAAGGCTTCTCACCAGGCCAGGATTCTCAGATAAGATCATGGTGACTGTGAATATGGAGAAATGGTTTTTTGTTTTTCTCAATTTTATGATTTCCGTATGTGATTTTGAATGGAAAATTACTAATTAAGAATTTAACAAGTGTTCATGTAATTCTTCTTCTTCTTTGTACAGAACTACCTTGAAATGGAAACTCGTTGACCGACTTCTTAACTTCTTGAATATTTCGTCGTTTCGTACTAATTACAGTAAAATGAGAAAACATGCATAAACTGGTATCCGGTATAACCCCTTTAATTTTGATTTGATAACTGAACGAAAGTTAATTAAGTATTTAAATACTGATAATCCAAAATAGGCGTGAAATATTTTCCTATCATTTCAGTGATTCGCTGTAGGTGCAAACTCAGAAATTGTGACATAAGCAACATCAAAAAGGAAAAGTTAATATGAAAACCACTAATCCGTGCATCTTGGCAAAGAAGAAAGCAACCCGAAATGTATTAAGTATCTAAAAACCCAAGAAAATTTATGAAATACCCCGCCCATAACACACTCAATCTGCAATTACGCAAGTTAGTTATTCGTGTTTTAGAAAGCAATATTCGAAGTGAGAGCATAGTAATCAAAAGTGCCAATTTCAGGATGTGGATAGATTTTATTGTTTTACCTCCATGTCGATACGGCAGAAATGCTGACATTGATGGAGGACAGTATCCACCCATTGCGATACACCTTATATGGGAACGCCTACATCTTATACGTTGCAGCTATTCAACATATCGACATGTAAACAAAACTGAGTTAAAAGAAATTATAGATACCTGCCTGTTGCCATTTTGTCAAGTTTCATCATATGCATTTGAGCGAAAAGCGGTAGATATATATTTTGGTCCATATTCCGAAATTATTTTCAGGAACGCAGCAAACTTTTAGGAATTTTTAATTTTGACAGAAATCTAGAGGCTTGTTTAGCGCGACTTGTCGGTAAATGTAATTCGAGAAGGGAGATGATATAATTCTATCTTCATAGTCGCAAGGGATGAAAATGACCGAAGATGGTCATCATAAGAGCCACGAAGATGGGTAGAAAGAAGGGCGAGACTGTGTAGAAGATAATTGCTTTTTCTTTGAGTAAGGAAAACTGAACTGTTTCCAGTGAGAAGATGTCCAACACATCTAAGAGCGCAATGTCCAAATTTTTTTATGCAGATTTATTTCTTGTAGCATATCTCAGAAATTTGTGCTGTAGCCTCAACGATAATAATTATGTGGCGAGGCGTTACTTACAATTAATTGCGAAAATGAATATATTTCGGAACCAAGTAATTAAGTCTTAAATGTGTTATGTTTATATATTCAGCAGTGTCAGTTGCAGAGTTGAGGTGTGCCTTTTTAAAAGCAAATGTACTTTTTTATTTTTCACATGTAAAATAGTACATAAAAGTGGATGTAAAAGCGTAAGTTGTGGAAAATGAATGAATAATGTATAGCAATAATGTATATGAAATAACACATGCAGAAATAAAAAATACGCTGTGCAATTTTGTGCATTATATTTATTAATTGCATTCGTGCTCTACGCATCTTTCCAGTTCGAATGATGTATCATGTCACATTTTCTTAAGAATCGCAATTTAAGAAGGGAATTTGTATAGCACAATTTTTGCTAAATTGTGATAATTAAGAAAATGTGACTTTTGACGCACATAATTCGAACGGGATTGATGTGGGGAGAGGACTGCCATTTTCCATGCTACATGTCAAGCCTCAGGTGCACTTTTGACTTGCTAGATGTATGCACACTAGAGGTGAACAGAATCGTTACGAATGAAAAAGGAATGAGTGAGGAGTGGGGAAAGGATCAATCTTTCCGCTTTCACTTTTCACAAAAACCCGTTGATTCATCGAAGTTTGGTCGATCAATTCGGAGTTGAATGATCCTGAAAATTACATTTTTCGTTGAATAAAGGCAATTTTGTTCGTTTTCTTTAACGACATAAATTAAAAATTATGGAATATATTTCAGGCAAGCTAGTGGGGTAATCCTACCTAACCTAACCTCGACTGAATAGAAAAAAGTCAACCAAAAAGCCGCGATAAGAGAATACCAACAAAGTTAAGTTTTATGCTGATGAACAATGATAAAAATAGTAGATACAAAAGCAGGACATTTCTCGTGCATTCCCTTGTTCAGTTAATAAACCTGTAGCAATATATGCATAGAGAAATTGTTTATATAATTTTTGGATGGAGCAATTAAAAGTGTAATCCCTTAGCCGGGAATCGAACCCAGCGACTTGCTGTAAACCCGGCGTATTCTACCATAGATACAAAAGCAGGACATTTCTCGTGCATTCCCTTGTTCAGTTAATAAACCTGTAGCAATATATGCATAGAGAAATTGTTTATATAATTTTTGGATGGAGCAATTAAAAGAGGTTTATTTATGCTATTTATTTTACAACTCTAATATATGCATATCTGAGATAATATTTACTACAAATGGTGCAATTAATAATACATCTTGTTTCTAAGACATCTCGGAAAAGCAGTTGATCAAACCAGCCACAACTGGCACTCACTTCTGATGAATCTTGCTCTTTAGTTTCTGGACAGCAGCAACTAAGAACGGTCTTTATAGAAGCTAAAATACTTATCTCTCAGAAACCCCACGAAACATTTTGTGAAAATAATATTAGACATGCCTAACAAACATAAGGATTTGAACTGCCAGACCAACCCCATGATTGATGCAATTCAGAGGAGTTAACTCTTCTACAAAGTTATTTCCTCCAAACTTCATTTTCAGGAGATCGCATGACCTGAGGAACTTCCTTGTCAACATGTTTTTTCTTCTTCTTTGAATGATCCATAAATTCGTCCTAATTTGTCGGAATGCTAGTCTAGACTCCTTGTACACATCTGACAATCCACCCAAGCAGAACATCAAGAAGAGCGAAGCATCATAGTGTACTACACCCATTAACCCAATAATTGGCAGATTTTCTGAATTTACTGGGGCTGTTACAAGAACAGCAAGGCTGATGGCTAATGCACTTGTGGTACCGAGAATGACTGCCGGCAGCAAGTACTTTTGTTGTATTTCATTGTATATGGCCACAAGAAGCTGGATGTGTCGGAATATTTGAAGATGATTGGTGCCAATTATGCGGTTGCGAATGGATGCTTCGTAATTCACTCGAAACCTGTAACCATAAAGATATTGTGCTTCAATTTCCCCATTTTATTATTTTTTAAATTTAGTGTTTACTTTTAATTGCAGACCTTTTAACAAATTGCTGTAGGCAAATTCCGCACATCACATGAAGCAAGGCTACGACAAATGACGAAGCATGCAGGGTCGTCAACCACATCCAGTGGTTGAATACAATTACCAAGTATTTTGCCAGTTTACTAAACATACTAAATTGCTCCATTTTGTTTCCTGAGCACTCCGGAATTAGCCAGAATCCAACCAGGGATATTTGACAAGGATTTGTGAGATGCAAGCCATACGAAAATATGAGCGGAAGGACAATTGCTGTTACCAACATCCCACGAACCAGAAACATGCTCAATTTGGTCTTGAACTTCAGCTTGTTAGGTTTTCTTTCACTCTCATTTGCGTAAAGAGAGTCAAACTGAAATAATGAATTCAGTAATAGAACCATTTCCTCCGGTTTCCTCTGACATTCCCACATCTCGGTGAAGGTGGTTAGTAATATTATCAATGCCATGTCAGCAACCACTGTGTCAATTGGGGGGCTTTCATCTTTCCAAACACACTGAATTACAAAGATCAAAGCTGATAACATGACTAACTGAGGTCTCCATTCTGGCCACAATTTTCGACCGGAAGGCTTCACCAACTTCACGCCTCTGGAGACTGGGTCAAACTTAATTGGAAGGGTTTTGCTTACAAATGCAAGTTTACAAAGCTTTGCCACCAAGCCAGGATTCTCAGACAAGATCATGGTGAATGTATGTAAGGAGAGATGGTTTTAATTTTTCTCAATTTTATATTTTCCGTATAAGAATTTGAATGGAAAATTGCTTACTGGGAGATTAACCAATACTCATGTAATTCGCTTCGCTTTTATCTGCGTTGTAGATTGTCCTGCATGAAATAGAAAATCTTCAACCGACTTCTTAAGTTTTTTTTAAATTTCGGTTTAGTGGATATTAATATCACAATAATTGGGAAACATAGCGTCTGGTATTATGAGAAAACATGTAGAAACTGGGATCTGGAAGAATTGATAATCATACGATTATACGATAACTATGGAAAACTTAGTTAAGAAGGAAGGGAGGTAAAATACCCCTGGCAATAACACTATACAATTATGCAAGTAGTTGTTCGTGCTCTACAAAGCAAAAGGGGACCACCAAATGCAATCAAAAGTGCCAACGTCATGATGTGGAGGAGATTGATTATTTATTTTACCTCTTTGTTGCTTCGGTGGAAATGTTGCTGATTGTGATGAAGGACAATTTACATTACGAAACACTTTAAATGCGAACGCTGGACCTGGGGCAATCCAATTCAAAGCAATTTATCCGGAATTCAATCCAATCCGTTAACCAAGCCGGGACTGAAAAGGATTGGTTTGGATTGGTAGTGTTTGGGTTGAATTTTATTCGATATTATGCGATATGTAAATAATTAACTGCTGAATGGAAAACGAACAAAATGGCGTACGACGGAGGAAGAATTAATGACGGGTTGCCATTAAAATCTACATAGTCCTCCGCATTATGAAAAATTCTCAATTTCAGGCAAAATACTACGTCACTGCGTTTTTTAATCGTTATCCAACTATTGAATTATCACACAACAGCAAATATCACATAAGTAAAAGATTCCGCCGACTGTGGATGAAATTGTAAGCTGTAAATTATGTTATATCGAAATCATTGTCATTGCCACTAACTTGATTCTAGCACTTGCTTCAAATTTTAGGACCTCGTATGCAAAGGAACCGGAAAATTGCGATATGAGTAGAATAGAAACGACTAGATGATGGAATATTTTTAAGTGACAATCTCAACTCAACTTTATACAACATCCTTTTTTGTAAACTGTCATGATTTGCATGTGAAGCATCAGACGTGCGATGAAGTCCTTATGAAAATCTATTCTGCTCTTCATGCAATTTAGAAAATCCAGTGTTGTTCCACATTGTGCTGTAACATCCTTGCATAATGTTGCCGATCTTTTTCCAAATCTGAATGAATCCACGTGTCTGTTTGCTTCCTTAGCGTATTTAGACTGACAGGAGAAGTTTTATTACTCTAGCCAAAAAATATTAGGGGCAAGTTGAGACTTGTTGATGAAAATTTGCACTAGTCATTATTGCAGGTTAGTCAATAAAAAGGTTAGGTTAATATATCTATCTAACATTATTAGGTAATATAATACCTACTATAAATGGTGTAATTCATAACACATTGATGTTGAGATTTGTCGGAAATACAGTGATTAAACCAGCCGCAGGCGGCACTCATTTCTGACCTTAGTTTTGGGAGAGCAACAACTTTAGAACAGCTTCGATACAAGCTAAAATATTTATCTTTCGGAGCATTGGGTCCCAATACTATTAGACATGTCTAACAAACATAAGGATTTGAACTGCCAGACCAACTCCATGATTTATGCAATTCAGAGGAGTTAACTCTTCTACAAAGTTATTTCCTCCAAACTTCATTTTCAGGAGACCACATGACCTGAGGAACTTCCTTGTCAGCATGTTTTTTCTTCTCTTTGGAATGATCCATAAATTCCTCTTAATTTGTCGGAATGCTAGTCCAGACTCCTTATACACGTCTGACAATCCACCCAAGCAGAAAATCAAGAAGAGCGACGCATTAAAGCAAGCTACACCCGTTGTTACAATTATTGGCAGATTTCTTGAGGTCACTGGGGCTGTTACAAGAACCGCAAGGCTGATGGCCAATGCGGTTGTGGTACCGAGAAGGACTGCTGGCATCAAGAATTTTTGTTGTATTTCATTGTAAATGGCCACAAGAAGCTGGATATGTCGGAATTTTTGAAGATATTCCGTACCGCTTCCGAGCATGGATGCGTCGTAATTTATTCGAAACCTGTAATAGTAAAGATGTTGCTGTCAATTTCCCCATTTTATTATTTTTTTTAATTTAGTTTTTACTTTTATTTACAGGACCTTTTAATGAACTGCTGTATGCAAATTCCACACATTACGTGGAGCATGCCTACGACAAATGACGAAGCAGTTAGGGACGTGAACCACATCCAATGGTTGAATATTATTACTAGGTATTTTGCCAGTTTACTCAACATTTTGAGGAAATTGAGTAGCTCCATATTCATTCCTGAGCACTCCGGAATTAGCCTGAATCCAACCAGGGAAATTTGGCATGGATTTCTGAGGTGCAGACCATACGAAAATACCACCGGAAAGACAATTGCTGTTAGCAATAACCCTGGAACCAGCAACATGTTCAATTTTGTCTTGAATTTCAACTTGTCAGAAGGTTTTCTGTCACTCTCATTTGCATCAAGAGAGTGAAACTGAAATAATGAATTCAGTAATAGAACCATCTCCTCCGGTTTCCTCTGACATTCCCACATCTCGGTGACGGTGGTTAGGAATATCATCAATCCCATGTAGGCAACTACTGTGTCAATTGGGTCGCTTTTATCTTTCCAAACACATTGAATTATAAAGATCGTAGCCGATAGCGTGATTAACTGAGGTCTCCATTCTGGCCATAGCTTTCGACCGGAGGGCTTCACCAACTTCACCCCCCTGGAGTCCGGGTCATAATTAATGGGAAGGGTTTTGCTTACAAATGAAAGTTTGCAAAGGTTTCCTACCAAGCCAGGATTCTCAGATAAGATCATGGTGACCATGAGTATAGGGAGACTGTTTTAATTTTTCTCAATTTTATATTGTTTCCGTTTGACTGGAAAATTGTTGCGAATTGAACAAATATTCGGGCTATTCACTGGCCTTGGATCGCACTGCCACGGAATATAAAATCGACTACCGACTTCTTTATTTCTGGAATATTTCGCCGTCTGGCTATTACGAATTACACAATAATGTCGATGAAAATCACCCGATGAAATGAGTAAACAAGTGGAAACTGGGATCTGGAATAACCCCCTCAATTTTGTAATGACAGCTACATGAAAGTTAATTAAATCATAACGATAATCCAAAATAGGCGTGATATTTTCTCCCGTTAATTCAGTGTCAAGTTGTGCAAAAACTGAAAATTTAATATAATGAACATCAAAAGGAAAAACCTAATATGGAAACCACGAATCTGCGAATCAAGACTGGAGCAAAACAAATCAAAACGAAATAAAGCTTGTCCGGGTTACGAAGAGACTTTTTGAAGAGGATTGAGTACCACCGAGAAACGCTGCTCGTGTATGTAAAAAATTCAAGGGTTACCTCAGTTTTCTTGAGTTACATTTTCCACAACCTGTTACGAGGGCGTTGAAATCCATTTATTGACACCCTACGCTTTTCGTAAAACCCTTAGCCGAAGCAGTGACATTTTAGTTTTTCTCTTCTGTCGCTAGATGTCCCGAACCTGCGCTTTGAAAAGGAACGATAATATTTCTTAGTTCAAAATAAGTATATCTAAAGACATCGAAATTTTCTTAAAAAGACTTCAAGTGCATTTATGGTAATAGTTTTAGTGTGCCCACTTTGAACCTACATTTTCTGTATTTCCTGAGTTACACCAAAAGATGGATTTGAGATTCTAATAGTACTTGTGATTTACCAAGCGCACCGGCACTTGGACACATTTACACAAATCATGCACTTGCAGTGTAAAAATTAAAAAAAAAACATTACACACGCCTCTGTTTTAAGGATATATGCTACTCAATGTGCAACATTTAAAAGTGATAAGAGGTTTATCATCAAATGTGATTAGGTGGTTGTAGTTGGAAGTATAGCGATTATGATATGTGGCATTTAATGATTGTAGCGAGTGTTGAAAAATTGTCAGATTGAGTTTGCTGGGTTTCTTGTAAAAAATGACGTCTGAAATGGCTGAGTTTGATGGTGCACAATTCTAACCAGCAATTTCGAATCCAAACAAGTAACATAAATTTGGATTGTCCAAAATATGCATAATTTTACGCAGGGACACTTTCACAATTTCGAATCCAAACAAGTAACATAAATTTGGATTGTCCAAAATATGCATAATTTTGCGCAGGGACACTTTCACGTCTTCCTGCATTTCATTTTACACAGAGAAACTTTGAAAAAAAGTCTCTTCGTAACCCGGACAAGCTTTACCCAAAAATCCACGAAAAGTAATAAACACACCCGCCCGCGACACACTCAGTCTGCAATTATGCAAGTAGTTGTTCGTATTTTACAAAGCCACGTGTGAATAGGCACTATCAAATGTAATTAAAAGTGCCAATGTAAGGATGTGGTTGACATTGATTGTTTTGACTCTATGTTGTTTCCGCAGAAATATTGACATTGCTGAAGGACTTTACACATTACAATACACTTTATATGGGAACTCAACCTGTAAATGTAAGTGAGTTAAATGAAATAGTGGATAATCTATTGTTTGCAATTTCGCCAATTTTGACATTTTATAAAAAAACCGTGTCATCAAGAAAGATGCATGATGAACACCTGAACACGAAAACTCCAGGAAAGCTTTGAAGAACGTTTTTTGGTGTGCATTCACATGGCATCATAGCATGCTCCTTTGCCACAATAGCCACATGTTTTCTTTGGGTAAGAAAAATTGATTGCCAGCCTGTCAGACGTGAACCATCAAAACATATTACATGATTACTGGAAACGAGGAATTTTGATTTTGATAAGGTGTAGGAGGTGGCTGTAATTGGTCGTGTACTAAATTGAAATGAGAATTATTGGAACTAAACTGATGTGAGAACGCTGGCAGTCCCTGTCTTGCCGTAATACAGCAGATATCAGACCAATATAGTACTTAGCCAATGAACAAATGAGTAACAGTAACGTGTAAATTATATTGAATATTTTACAGAGTGAACAGTGTCTTATCTTCGTCTACGTTTGCACGTTTGGGTGCCATAGGAAGTTCAGACAGCCTACCGTCAGCTGGGCATCAATTAACCTACAGGAATGGCCTCCAGCATTAAAATGTGAGATTCACACGATTGGTTTTTCTGCCTGCATAATCGAACCACAAAATAGAGACCATAATGGTAACATGTCAAGTTGATGTGACTTTGACGTATCTGATTAAAATGGTACAGGTGTATATTGTACTTATGCGCATGTGATAAGCTGTCAGTTGAATGTTGAACCGGTGCTTATATTTTGTGTCAAAATGCTGACAGCCGCCAGCTAATTTTTTCCTTGATAAAATATGTGCTGTGAAAATCACTTCGACAAATAGGTGCTTATATGCTTATAAGGCTGATGATACATGAAGTATGCGCTACTCATTCAGATAACCTTCAATCAAATACCTTCACTTGAATTATTAATTATTTTCCGTTATGTAACACTCGAGTTGCCCCTTTCCCGTCCGTATAGAAGCTATGATCGAAATGAGAGTAACTTAACTAGAGATATATTTATAACAAATACAGAAGGCTATTCGTTTTAACTTGCAACATCAGATAACCTAATTTTGAATCCGTAAAACTAGTTGATAAATTCTTTTGCA
>JAHZNF010004303.1:0-14296 GCA_027744215.1 Troglopedetes dispersus
AGCGATACTCTTTTGCACTAGCGAGTCAATCTATAAAGCAATCAAATTTACCTAAACATAATTTCCTATTTTACAAAAAGTATTTCACCATAATAAGATTACTTTAAAGACATAAGTACCGTTGCAGACTTTCCAGATTGTGGAAACCCGAGAACAAGAATACTCGCTGCGGAATTGCTCATCGTTTTTGACCTGACCACAACAGGCGAACGAATTGGAGATGTTCCCATTCCAACCTGGAGTGGCCCATTGCTCTGCAGCATATCAATTTTGATTTCCGCCTCCGACTCGCGTTTATTTAAAAAACTTTCTGTGGAAATTTGACGAATTACAAAATTCTCGGCGCTGTTTGTACTATCCGTGCGAGTCCTTTGTGTTTTTGGAAACGCTCTTTCACCACCCTCCACTTTCTGCGGGTTTAATGATGAGCGACGAGGACTTAGCAGAGGCGATGGAGCGTCTAGCTCATCCATTTTATTTTCATTTGTGTCAATGAGTTCCCTTGACCTTTGCCGGTCACTGAGAAGAAATGCATTGTCTTTGATTTTTGGCAGGGGCATGGTGGAATCATCGAACGGGTCGGACTCAGAGGCCATATCTGCAATTCCATCATCTTCTGAACTTCGTCTCGAGCCAGTTCCTCCACTGGAAGCTGAGAACAAATCCCTGTCCAGAATGTCACTTGGGTCGTGTGATATACTTCGAAAGGGCTGATGACGCTTTCGTGGTATTGGAACCGCTGTTGTGGCAGTGTGTTGCTCTTCCTTGTTATTTCGTTCTGGTTCATGTGCCAATTCACTGTTGTGTACATTTACATAGCTATTTTTGTAGCTAAAATTTTGATTTATTTGGTTTTGCAGTTTGGCATGTTTATTCAAGTGATCTGTGTCTTTCTGCGGCTGGCACTGTACCGGCGATGATGATGGACTCCAAATTTTTTCAGATGTGCTGGGCCTGGCAGTGACATTATTAACAGTCGGTTTTTGCTCACTATCGGTGTGGACGGAGGTAGTGATTGATGTGGCTTGGAGTTTAGAACTATTATTACTACGACCTTCTGGTTGCATGGTTTCCTCATGCTTTCCATCGCTGTCAAAACTATTCCCGAGTGATGCCAATCGGGATTCTATCGCTTTTACTTTGTTTCGAACATCGACCTTATACTCATACTCGTAATAACCAATGTTATCCATGTTTTGTGAAGAATTCTGTCAAATTAAGTTAGGTTAGGCTAAAAATTGAGCTGGCAAATCTGCAATATGCCACGTGGAAAAGTGCAGTTTTCGTTGTCACAATTCTTGTTTAAAACACTTGGTTTATTAGACAATAAAAATTTTAAAGAGCAAAAATGTCCTACTTTTTTGGATGTGGTGAGATGTTGAACTGAATTTTAGTTGTGCAAAATCTGCTTGCATTTCCAAGTATTTTATGTATTACTCACGCAATCGTGGTTATGCATTAATAAATCCAAAATCAATAAATCACATATGAAAGATAAGATAATAATATGTGAACTAAAAAAGTCTGCTTGCATTGTTTAGTATTTACACCTGTGTCACACACTTGTACTCCTGCAGACCTTGCAAGTGATTTTAATATCACCGCTGTGCTGGATATTACGTATTATGAATGCTTTGAGTACGATTATGAATGTCATAAATGTTCGTAAAGTTTTATCCCGCAATTCCATGAGATTATTAATCTTATTTACATTCAGCATCAGCGCGGTAGGCAATAAAGCAATTTTGAACAATTCCGCTATTTGATCCGCAGTCAAATTCACGTCTGTCGAATAATTCATCCTTGTNAGCTTATCATTATAGAAATGAGAATCTTATAAAACCAGAATTTAAAGGCAATTGGAAAATGCAAAATTATGATGCTTATATTCATCCAGGTTTCCCTATAAAAAGGGCAAATATGTAATATTAGAAGGCTATAGGAAAAAAATAAAGAAGAGTTTCAAGTTAGAAAGTCTATTTTATTTATTAAAACACAAAAATTTGTATTAAAAATAGTTTATGAGTCGGGAACTTGAAGAGCACCCTCGTTAATTTCATCGATTAAATCATGGGGTGCCTTCCCATCAATTGTGCATCCAACCGACTGAGCTGTTCCCAAAATTTCCTTGACCGTGCCCTCAAATTTTTTAGCCATGGACCGCGGCCTCATTGTCCTCGCAATGGTCAAAACTTCGTTGAAAGTTATGTTTCCGTTATGTTTGACTGGAACGAACACACATGCATAATACGATTTAATTATTTATTCAGAACTCAGAATAAACAAACTTTTATGAAAACTTACTAAAAATACACGCATGAATTCAAGGCAAAGGTAATAGTAATGAATCGTTTTCATTCTTACACTCAATGAGCTCTTTCAAATAAAGAACAGATACTTGTAAGAAAAAACTAAATAACAGTTTATTTTTTGGTTAAATATTAGGTAAGAAAAAATTCATTTTCGTAAGATAGTTTTACCTATTGGTGCGATTTAATTCTAGTTGGAGCTGCCTTAAAGAAGCCGTGATAATTAAGAGGCTATATAAAAGGCAATCATCATTACAGATAATCAAAAACACACAGGGCTCGCTGGAGATAGATGTTAGTTAGGAGATTCACACCAGGCAACACTGCAGCAGGCATATCGATGTTATTTTCTCATACGAGAAAACTTACCTATTTTAATTTCTGTGGGGTCAAATTTAGGACCCATTTATTATAGCAAAATATTATCTGACACACTCAATGAAACACTCACCAAATTTTTAAAACAATGCAATTTGCTTTATAGTTTCAGTTTATTATATGTAATGTTTAATGGGTTAAACAAATTTGCTCAAAAGAAATACAGTTTGTTCGGGAATATATGACTGTGGAGTGGTTCCTCCTCATGCTTTTTATTTCTTTCGTGCCACGTTTCTTTCAAATTTTGAATTCGACAGAATTCAATAGATGGCCACCACGGATGAGTTGGGTGAACGCAACAAAGAAGGGAGGAAGTTGAAAGAGCGAAAGAGCAGAGTATTCCCTTTTGGAACTGGAACTAACCGCTATCTGCACAATATGTGATGGTAGTAAAAGCAAACATATTATTACCAGTGGATGATTTCTGGGCACGGAATTCTTCCTTTCATTCATTACGGTTTTAAAACATTGTGACTGTGAGGAATGGTATAGGGGAACAATAAAATGTTAGCTTGACAGCATGGAGCAGTGTATAGTTTCCACTAATGTATTTCATTAAGTTTATATCATCTTTAACTAATTATCTGGAACGTTCACGAAGCACTAATTATTATACTATGCAGCTTCACCACTACCCTTTACTAGTGAAACAGCTTTTGACATGTCTCTTCTGTTGCCTTTTTTTACAGATTACATATTATGTATTAGTACCAACGCACCTTCACACTAATTGAGAAAAAACAACAAGAATGTGGCTTTTCTCTATTACGGGGAGTTTCGAAAAGTAACATGATACATGCCTGAGTACGTACCGCATTCTTCGTGACGCGAAATCCAGATTAAGATATGATGGCAGAAAGCGAAGTCACAAGTGGGTTTAATTGTCCAAGATGTTCTCATCACTCTCCACAAAATTTGCTCGTATGAGCTTCGTAGGTTGTTTTATGTTTTACAAGGTTGGAGAGGAATGAATGCGGTTCCAAATTGTGCCAGCGGAGGAAGTATCAATCGTAAAGCTTAGATATTCCTTATGGGTTCCAAAGTGGGATGCTAATGCTACGTTCTGTATATTTATGGAAGCTATAAAACCCATCATCAACAAACAATAGCTAATGACATTGAGATAACACGACATGATTCACCCTATGACTAAATTGTTAAGAACATCTTGGATGTAATGATCTGGAGACAGTTCCACGTAATTTTGCGAGATGAAATAACTTTTCGTCACTTCTAACCTTGTCCTGATTCTTAAATTATTTATTTATTTATTTAATGTTTGTCCATCAGAGAGCTTATATAAATCCTGTGCTTAAGTTAATGAAAACTCCAGTTTGAATTTGGTTCTTTGTTGGGATTTTAGTTGAATTTTTTTTTAGTTTAAACAAGCTTAATTCAATTATTTAATACAGCAAGTAAACAAATCCCGGCTTAAATGAATTCATCAGAGCAATACAGTTCCGTCAGAACTATTTATATATTCGTGACTTTGTTGGTCACGCTAATTTCACCATCGTCTTCAATTTCAAATGAGAATGAGGGGTTCCGTGACATTGGTTTAAGGTTTCACAATCACTTTCGACGGCAGAACAATGTTCCTCCGTTACAACTGGATCAAGAGGTAATTTTATTTTTCGAGAGAATAACAAAGTATCGCGGCAAAAAGAGTTAATTACATTAAGTGGATTATATTAGCATCTAAATGTTTATCATATTTTCCTTGTCTCCCAACAGCTAAACAAAATGGCTCACGCTCACGCAGAGAAACTCGCGCAATTGAACACTTTAACATCGTCTGAAGTCGGTTACGAGGAAAATCTTTGGTCGTTCCGAGGTGAGCTTCTGCCCTTAGCCAAGGATTTGGAGTACGCAATTAAAAACTGGTACACAGGAAGCAAAGTTCCAGGACGAGTTCAGTCTTCCGTGAACACATTCGTGCTACGCTCTGATTCCGTCCAGCATGTTGGGTTCGGTGTAGGAACTTCAGAAAAAACCGGAGAAGGCTACACAGTTGTCGTTGCTTTATATTCCTAATCTACACAACATTGATCCAGATATAAAATTTATTAATTATGGAAAACCTGCATTGTTTACAGAAATCAGCCCATCAATGAATCAAGCCTGTAACATCTTAATTGCAATTTGATTCTAGTAACATTTCCTGAGCCTTATTTTAATAATGATTATTATATAACAAGTATAAATACACACACTATTAAAATTGTTAATAAAATTATATATTTGCTGAAAGGAAAAGTATTTTGAAATGACGCAGCTCTGCTTCTACTTCGGAACGTATACTCCCGATCTTCCGGCGGGGTAAAATGAATCACCGGAATTTTCTTACCGATCCTCGAGAAACTCATGCATTTGCCCATTGTAGAATCGAAAAATTGATTCGGGTCCTTGCACAAACACCTTTCATCCTTTTCCCTACATTCTAACCCAATCTCGTGATTGCACGGAGGCTCAAACGGATCCATTCTCTGAGGAGATGAGGACGATAAAGGTACATTTAGGGAGTTAGATGACGAAGACGATAAAATATCGTTTTTACTACTTCCCTTTTCATCGTTATATTTACACGATATCCCGTGAGGTTTCATGCAGGAATAAGCAACTGATGACATATTTACCGGGAGCAGCCTGGAAGATTCCAGCCCAGCGTCACAAATGCACTTCTCCTCTTTGCACGACGCTCCAACGGGACATATATCTTCCTCCCGTTCTCCCTTCCCATCTGCAATACAAGGTTCACCTATAAGTGTTATGCAGGTTTGGAATTGCTCGCTGAACACCTGCTCATTTCCGTTCTCACGGTCACAAAGGCACGTTCCATCAACACATTTTAATCCTCGATCTGGATTACATCTGTGGAGAGTGTTGCATCTGGTGCCGTGCAAACCGAGACAAAAGCGTCTATCCCAGGTTGAACCATATCCTCTAGCACATTTGCAAACAAACTCTTGCTCATCCTCGTCACTTCCTAAAATCCCGATAAATTGCTCCTCCTCCCCGTCATCGCTTCCTTCGACCACCCTATACGCGCCCAGTTGTTGGTAAAGAAGTCGAAGTCGATGATCCGGTTCTTTTGGGAAGTTGCTATGCAGTTGAGGACCTCTTGAAGTTTTGCCAGAAGTGTATAAAATGGAGTTTATGGTATTCCCATCTCCACTATTATCATTCCCGTTGTCACTCCTCTGCTTCCCTCGTCTTACGCAATTAGAATTATCTGGACAAAATTGAAGTCCATTTGAGCACACTTGGTCAATCAAGATGTAACATCTTTTCCGCTTCAAGTGAAAATACTGGGTCCCTTGTGATTTGCACTGACATTGATTTTCTGAGCACACAATATCCGACTTAATGTCACAGCTCAGTGTGTCGTTGCAGAATCCCGTGTAGGTTGCGTAACGAACGCATTTGTTGAAATTGTGATCGTACGTGAAGTTTTTGGCACATCCACATTGGCCCCTTTCGCAAACAGAGTTTTTCTCACATTGTGGTATGAGGACGGTCGTTGTTGTCGAGAAAAGATGTTGTTGATGCTCTTCGTGACTTTCTGCTGTCGCGTTGCGATCGTGTTCCTCCTGATTAGATAAGAAAGTTTCCGTCCTCTCCGTTGTATCGACGGTGCTGAAACTGTTATTATAGCTGAGGGATCGGCAATCAGTTCCCACTTTACGAAAACATTTTCCGTCCACGGGATCGTAAACTTCTTTTTGAGGATGGCAATTGGACAGGCAAACACCAGAGAGACAGTAAAGTTCTTTTGAATGATCACAATTATCCGTCTTTTGCGGGAGGCAATCCTCATCGTTTTCGTATTCCTCCTCTGTGCACGGTGTATGCAAGGTTAGAATTTCGCAAGGCTCCAGGAATAATCTCAGATTCGGAGACTCGGATTCATCAGCCCCACCATGAAAGGGAAATGGAGGAGCTGCTTGCCCACAAACTCCTATAATAAAGTTATTGGTGGGGAAACGATGACCAAAATGGATCCACATGAGAACCAACGAGGGTACTAAAATAAGGTTAATTTGACGGGGCAGCTGTAGAAACCACAAATGTTGCGATTTAGCTTCTTCAAAAAATGCGAACCACATTTCTTGAACTTCGAAACTTTATTCTGATTTGACAGTTTACTTTGTTGCAACTTACCCCCATGATTAATTTCCGAACATTGTCGTTAACAATGATTGATGAAATGTAACATAATATAATTGCATAACTGGGTTATTGAGGGTAACTTTTCGTCTGTTTCTGTGAATTGCTAATGAAAAATTTGTTAGGCAATAATAGTGATGTTACCAGCAAAGCAACACTCCATTATTCGTTGTTTGTATACATTGACTTGACTGACAACGACATTCATAAAAAGACTTACTAAGCAAAGGATAACCCCTATCTATTCGTTTTTCATTTTCTGATGGTAACATCGTAATAAGTTGGTCATGTTTAAGTACGTGGATTGCATAAAACGAGCGTACAATGATTCAATAATTTAAGTTATTGAGCTGTGAGCTCCGTTTCCGCTGTTCAAGTTAGAGCCAGCTGAGTAGAAGGATGGCCCAGCGAAGATAAAGAAGCGAAACGAAAAAATTATGCCACAGTTGACAATAGTATTAGATCAACATGGAAGACGGAAGTCGACCAAACCATACATGCTACACATAGGGAATTGTCACCCAGAAATTTGTGATATAATGATGTGCACTTTCTATGTAAAGTTTTTTATGGCTTGATTTTATAAGCTATTATGTAACAGAAGTTTACAATATATTTACTAAATTAAATTGCGTTGTGTAATAAGATAGTTTATTACGTATAACTGTAGTATTTTATATACCCTATTATTGTCTTTCAGAAATACCATGAACGTGTATGCACGTATACGCATTACGCATCATATTTAACTAGTTATTTAAAGTATTTATAGATCTAATACAACTTTACAACCAGCATAAGATCAAGTATTTTCAGAGTAATGATGGGATTGATATGTGTTAAATCTTAAGCAAGGAGAGATTTCAGTCAGTCTGAACTACCTAGCCATATGGAATCTATACCTTTCTATATAATATACGTGTATAGTGATAAAAATGCAACATAGGTACTTTGATGGGTCAAATGTTAATAGTTGCTAACATGCTGATGACATTTAAAGTGATTTTTTAACAGTCTCATCTCTACAGAGTCACGCTGAACAGCCTTGAGCATTGCTGCCTCCTCGCTACTTTCCCTTGCCACAGCAAAAACTTCTAAGATTTCCTTCCGAGCAAGGATAACTTCATTAAATTTTTTCATAAGCTCTTCGTAAGATGTAGTTTCTTTCGTGTTGTGGTTGTTTCCGCCACCGATGCTAACATCTGAAGCACTGACGGATCTTGTAGGTAGGATTCGCATGGCTCGTGAAGTCTTGAAGAGTAGGCTAATTGCCAAACCTTGTTGCAAAAAGTAGAGGAGCCGTCCTGTAATTTACAAAGGACATTTATTTCACTTTGAGCACAATGTGAGACATATTTTGCCGGATCTGGCAAGCTTCATTAATCGCGAAAGACTTATATAGTAAGAGCACATTTTTCGTGTTTGTTCTCGTTCTCACCTCTCTCCCTACTCAGACCAGTACTGAGAACATTGACCACTTTGAGGCCCTTCTTGCACAGCTCAATCATTTTCAGTGCCCACTTTTCCATTTGGTCAAAGGGTACTTTACCCTTTTCCAGGAGCCTCGATATGGCCGTTAAAACCTCATTTTCCATTTTGAGAACGTAGTAATGATTCGGGTGCGCAGTATTTCCTACCAAATCGTCAATTTTATGGACACGCGCTTCTAAATTTTGAAGAGTTGTTGTTTGTTGCTCCACATTTTCTTGTTCCACTTTTTCTCCATCTTGCTTGCTCGCACCAGGCGCACCACCACCAGTACCATACCCACCACAGCCACTTCCACGTAGACCGGTCCCATTCGTTGTCGTAAAACAAATATCATGTTGCATTAAACGAAAGATGGTTTCCATTCTTTGCAAGCAATTTTGAACGAAACTCCAAGGCTGTCTCATCAAACAAACATTACACCTCCATTCTGCCAATCTCTCCTCACATAATTTTACTGCAGGAGGCATAACCCGTGCTAGGGAACTCTCTTGTGCTTCATCCGCTTCCTTTTCAATAGACAACTCAGTTGAAGAGCCATGGCATGACGTGTAAGTAACCGCTAATGGGTCAGTGGGGAGTACGTATCCTTCACATTCACATGTAAGACCGCCATCAGAACCACTGTTTTGTCTTTCGGTTTCCTCAGCTCCGTCTTTTTTACCGGGACACTTAATGGCTGAAAAGAAAGTACAACTTTCCGTGGGATCTGAGCATCGAGAACAACTGCATGATAAATATTTCTCCTGCCACAGCCGGTTTCTCCGTTCCAAGGTACCCAACGATGGATCCACGAATGTGATAGTAATCCTTTCTCCCGTTTTTATAGGTGCGGATGCCCTTAAATAAAACTCGAGACTTTCATGGATTATCCATGAAGCATTTGGAATACAATTCGATGTTAGCATGCTAGCCAGGTGGTACACACTCAAGGTCTTTCCCGTATCGGTCCGGCCACCATTAGAATGTCTATTATTGGAGAAATGGAAAAAATAATGGTTAAATACATGCAACTGTCCACATGAATACTTGTACGTGCTCCGTTATACGTTTGAAGTCAGAGCATAAATCAGTTCCGGTTTCCTTTTTTCGGAAAAACAAATAGGAATTTGCGAAGAAATAAAACCAATGAAACCTGTTTTAGAAAATGGAGAATAGCTTTCAGGCCTCTTGAAAGTTCCTACATACAACGGTGGTACTGAACAAATAAAAAAGGAAACAAAATATTCCCGAGAAAAATAAACCTATAGATAACATCATGGCTTTAAACAGGAAAAGGGAAAAAGTGGAGGATTCTGTTTTCACTTTCAATTACATTCAGTATTCATGGGAAATAGAAAAAAACGAGGATGTGAAATTGAGAAAACTTTTTCCTACCGTGAATACCTTCAGACAGCAGAATATTCTGCAATCGCATGCATATTCCTGAAGATTTACAGGAGCAAACTTTATTTCTCAGGGCAGATATAAAGCCTTTCACCAGCTAGTTTCGACTAAAAATTTGGAGAGGTAACTAACTGTGTAAGAAGTCACTATACATGCGAGGTTGTCTGTACTCTTTTCTACACAGTAGTTTTTCTGCAGAAAACTTTTATGGTGACTTTTATTACGCAAGTGTGTGTAAAAAGAAAATCCACAGGTAATTCCCAGATTCCCCATATGTGGGATGTACATGTCAAAACAGAATTCAAAAAGAGAAAAGCATGTAAATCCTGACAAAGAGCTTGTTTCGCCCTGTAGAATGAAGTAGGAAAGTACTCGGAAGGTATATAAACTCATTTTGCATTTTTTTGTGGCTTTGATGGTCTTGTAACACAAAAAATGGATGGAGCAACATATCTAGCCCTGTTTTTACAACTATATGGGAGTTTATTTGCAAAAAAATTGCAATAAAAATATAAATAATTGTTTGATTTACAAAATAAAAAAGATATGGGTTATTTAGCAAGGGCGTCTTCGTTATTTTGCAGAAAGTACGGTGCCAGCAAGGAGCAATGAATTCAACTTTGTTTATGTTTAGCCTGTGTGGATGAATTTATTTTGATGATGTGATGTCGCTTTCGTTTAGATTTGCATAAATGTGGGCCAGTTCCCCTTTGAGCAATTACATGTATCTTTTAGAGCTGATAAATATCAGTAGGTCCATATAAAACGAAGGGAAAACATGCCTGGTATTTGGCATATGCATACGAAGTTGAATGATAAATATTGTAATATGTACTTGCCTGGGAAAGTTTCTGGCACTCATGCCACAGAACTGATGTTGTGCTTCTAACTTGGAATTATTATTCATCGACGAAGAGCAGCCAAAACCATTTATATAATTTCCGTTTCTGTCAGTGATAAACGAGTTAGTTCTCACAGTCCGGACTATTTGATTGATTTCCACATCTGTAACCGCGAATTCTTGATGAATGATAGGCCCAAGTGAATTTCTTATCAGGTCAACGAAATGTGCTGTGGCTTTCTTGGCTTCTTCCAATTGCAAGTTGAGACCATCTTTCATGGGCACTTGCTTATTCACAAGGTCCATGAAACGGTCCCATTTACCACTCTCAATTTCTCTCATATCTGCTGCAGTTGAATTTGCAGGCGCCATTTCACCATTCCCGGCATTCTTCAACTTTTTTTGTATCAAAATTCGAAGCAAGGCTACGCACAAATATTGAGCATCCTTGTCACATAATGCTGATGGCTGAACAAGATATTCGGCAAATAATTTACACTCTTGACTAGCGTGGGTTGGATTCTAAACACACAGAAAAGAAAAAAGCAAGAACAGAAAAAGAGTGAAAAGATAGAATAAAAAGCGTGCGTATTCGCTGACCATGACATGAAAATTCAATCCTCTTGGGAAGAAGAAAATTATGTGATGTTTTTTGTCGATAAAAAATTGATAACGATAAGAAGGTCAAAACCTCTTTTCTTACCGTTTCACACTCCGTGGAACACACTGGCCAACCGCATTTTGAGCAGGATGATTGTGAAGAAGTCTTTACTGGTGATGATAACGAAGGAGCTTCTTCTGCCCACGAAAGTTTATGACAAGACAAACACGCTGAGCAATTTGATATCCTTGTCGGAGTTCCATCTTTGTCACGTTCTATTAAAGCTTCATTGACATGATCCCTGCCCAAGAAAGGTGCAAAGACCAATGGTTTTTCTCGAAGGATCACTTCGCCCCGCCTGATGTCCCTTGTCACAACCAGGTGACTACCGAAAACGGAGTTCACTTGCACTGTCACAGGATAGCATTCTGGACGATGTTGCTTCCAATGTTTTTTCTGGTGCTCTTTACTACAGTAACTGGCTTTTTTGCACATTTTGCAATAACAAATACAAGGTTCAGAGCAAATGGCACACATAGGAGCTTTTGAGTAGGAAAATGAGGTTGTACCCACTTCCATTTCTGTGACAGCATCACAGTTGTCATCTGAGATGTCGGGTGTGCTGTTAATGGATGTTGTGGCAATAGTGCTGGCTGCTGTCATTCCTGTGACGCCGCATTTTTCTGATGTGTCAACTTCCTTATTTCCGGATAATATTGGTAGTGATGGGTTTGAAGCTTTCTCTTCTTTCTGGTTGGGTTGTACCTCAGTTGAGCTCTCTTGGTCCACCTTGCTAGTAGTTGAACACACTGCAGTAGAGTCAATACCCTTGTCGTCTTTGCTATGGTCCATGATCACAGATGAGGAGTTGCTGCTGGTACCGGTGGTGCCACTATTATTAGCAGTCGCTGTGTCGTTTGATGTTTGCGTCATTGCTACTTGCTGCTGCCTTCATATAAAAATATATATCGCATGAATTGTGTCTATATTTTACAACTACTTCCAGACCAGTTGATCCTAATGTTAATCTCTTCTTTTGTTGCCCTAACTCGCTAAAGGATATTATATAGGTGGTGATAAAGACGGCGTATATTGTGATTATGTTCGCCTGCATGAATGAATTGATGAGTTCACGCAGAAGATTACGTTCACGGCTGTATTTATCATAGTCGAAACAAACTACCTCTAACCAACGTGGGGAGTTAAAACTGCGGTTGCAACAACAATAACGATTCAGAAAGACAGTTTGGCGTGGGGAGAAAGTGGCGCACAGAAAGAGAGAGTGCTTCTGGATCACTTCATGGTTTTTGTCCGACTGACTCCTCTGTTTCTCTCTGTTTATGAAAGTACAACTTCCAGCAAAAAGCCATGATCAGTGGTGTAAGAAAACTTCATTTGCAACTTTGTGATGTTTGGCTTTAGGTCTTCTTGTTTTTCATTCAGCAGTGAGCAGACTACGAAAAAGTGAAAAAAGGGGCAACCTATGTATTTCTCTTTAGAATGAATGTTGCCAACGCTGATGACGTGAACTGTTGTGGTTCCTTACGTCCTAGAATGGTGTGGGAATAAGTTTACTTCATACTTTCACAGGGTTTACACTTAAAACATTTCTGATATGTTATGCTAACTTTTCACACAAGACGTGACTAAAGTGTAAAAAAACACAAATCAACTGTGATCAACGAAAGTATTATTGTATTTTTGCATTTTAGCTTCACATGCCTCTGTCGGACTAAATTCAAGGTGAAGTTGGTGGATCACTTGACATTCCTGATGAGTATTTTCAAGTTGGGTTAATCTTAATCTACAAGAGATGAATAGGCCTTATACATTAACTTTCGTCAACTTCACCTCCTCACAGTTTCTCTTAACGTTAGCCCATTTGCAACTGCTGTCTGAATTTTTTACACAAGCATGCAGGGTCTTTTCAAATGAAAGGCTGTACATACTATTACTGTACAGTTTTTTGGAATTGCAGCGTTGTAAAATGTTATTATTTCACTGTCCTATGTGTCCCACGTTGCTGATGAAACAGGTCTTGGCACTTGGACAATTTCTTCCACCGCTTTGTTCAGTTGTTTAAGGTGAACACAGTGGATAGCACACGACTATAAACCCTGTGCATAATTCATCATACATATTAGGCCGAGTCCAAAATGTGTAATAGAAAACGAAAATATGGGAGAGGAGGACACCAGAGAGAAAGGACGAGGAGTAAAAAAACATTTCCAAATTTTTTGTTGTAATGTGCACGGCACTGCCATTCAACACTATAATAAAAGCCACTGTTTTCTTCGAGAATTTAATTCGTATGCATACACGTAAATACATGGTATCCTCCCACATTTCATTTCCCTATGTGTGTTCTTTCCGAATCCTTTCCTTTTATTCACATTACAGTTTTACGAAAGACTGAAAAAATGTACCTATTAAAAAGAGAGATAATGTCATATGTGTGCAATACTTAAAGGTTATAAATGTAGTTATATATCCTAACAAGCTACATAACCATCCTTGAGTGAGTAAAAATTCTACGCGATGGAGGTATACAATGGAAAAGCTCAAGCACGTGTAGAGGAGAATGTTATTATTAGAGATTTCGGCTAGAAAAGGAAGCTTCTTATCAACGTGAAGCATTACTTTTTAAATGTCACGATGTAGCGTTATACTAGTTATACTTTTTCTATTCGCTCCCGGGAGGTGTGTACACATACATGAACACTTATCACCGTATACAGATAGATGCAGTTGGTTGGATTTAATAATAAAAAATATAGTACTTTCATTAGTAGGTGATGGCAGCTCTCACTCTGAAACACGGGGAATGGAAAGGATATGAAAATTTTTGCCAAGTTTATTCATTATTGTAATTCTTTTGTCTGTTTCAAATGACTTAAAAACTATTCAAATGTCAGTAGAGATTTGCCTACCCAAACGGAACAACTGAGACAAAATCATTCATTCTGTACAGGGATTTAACCAGGAAAAGGAATGATTTTTTGGAAGTGTTTAAAAGTTGAAATGCATTTCGCGACAGACATGCACAACCTTCCTTCCAACACCGGTATGCGCCAGGCAGAACATAGATGACTTAACCTGCTCGAGGTGACCACATAAATTCTCATG
>JAHZNF010004304.1:0-11739 GCA_027744215.1 Troglopedetes dispersus
CCACATTTAGTCAAATATTCAATTAATATAAAGCGAATTTAAAAAAAGGAACCAATATTAAAAATAAATTACTAATTTTCTTTTCTTAATTTGTTTTTTTGCAGATTGCCTTGTGCTTTGTAGCCTGTGTAGCCGCCCGCGGGGTGGATTTGCAGGGCCTCCGCCTCCTCAAGGAGAAATCCTTGTTGACTCGGCCAGTCGTTGATGATCTGTTGCTGAAGGAGAAGCTGACTCACCGCGTTCCTTTGGAAAAGACTCTCGGAGAGGAATACAACAGATACCCAATTGACACCCCCGTGGATGTGCAAGAAAGGTACCCTGTTGACTACAAGTACGACGTAGACACCTTCTACAACAAGGGAATTTACGATGTCGACCGCGTGTACACCATTGAGGAGCTCTACCAAACCGAGCTCTTCAGGGAGTACTTGAGCATCCCTCTGTTCCGCCAGTACCTCCAGTACCCAAGCTTTATATTAATTGAATATTTGACTAAATATGGAGAGTTGGTCAAGATTTTCATGAAAACTTACGAAGGCTTTCATGATGCTTTTTTTCAGTAGTTGCGTGAACTGTTCAGGCTTAGGACAAGATTGCTTTCCAGGACGCTGACAAGTGACAAAGGTGATGAGCTCAGCAGCTTCCTTTTATACCAAAAACGGCTCCAGTTTCGCCGATCAGAGAGAAGAAGCCGGTTTCAATCGTTTCTCTCTAGGTCCATGGCTTTCCTGTTTCATGGGTCAGTATTGCAAGCAAATAAGATAAACAGGGCTATCAGCACAGTCATGTCTTCGCCGAGTGCATATATCTGGACCATGAAAAATTAAATAACATATCCACCTTAAAAAGTATATACATTTTGTCTAAACTGGTCTTTGATACCTCTTCGCAAAGATAAACCTGACCAACAAAGAATAACTTGATTTTTTATTATGAATACGATTTAGTATCCATGAAAAGGGGAAATGGAATAGTAAAAAAATAGCCACATTATATAAAGTCTTATAAAAAGTTTCACTTTTTTTTATATCTCAAAAGACAAAATGGACTCATCCTCGCGGGTTACGAGCAACATCAACCTACGAAGATATTATTCATCTGGCAAATCATTTCTTATCAGAATTATACACTTATCAGCATCATGCATTCACCCATGGGATCATCTTATTTTGTAACTGTATCCAGGAGGATGCTCCCGTACCAGCCTTCATTTTAACACTTTTTTTTTCTTGACCGTCGTGTGTAACCGGCTGAACAATAGAAAGAAGAAGAATATTCCAGTAGTCAGTAGTCGTGCAAAAAAAATCAGCTTTGAAGAGTCAGCCTCTTTTCACGTGAGTCAGTGAGTAGACTGACCGACCGAGAAGAGGAACAATAATTGTGGCCATCATAAGTATGGTTGCACGTTGTGCATAATTTTTTTTTCCTAATATGGAGCCACGTATCTACTTGTACCATTTTTTTCGTGTTCAATCTGGTGCAACAATGTGTGTGGATGGAATCGTTTTCAACTGGATGAAAAAAAAACATATCCATGCCTGGCTTGCACAACGATGGAAAGTAACAAATAAAAAAAAACATATTGGTTTCAGGCAAGCAACAACATGTGTCGAACAAGACTATGAAAAGCAGAGCAACAAGATCATAAAATTTCGAGCTTTGGCATATTCATTGCCTTTTTGATGGGATTATTATAGTATTGAAACTTTGCAAAGTTTTTTTATAAACTTTGTATCATTGTTCACTTCTCGCATTGTTGAGAAGATGGTCCAGAGTCCAGCCAGTTCACTTCAAAGTTAAGACCTGTTTTAGTTCACCCTTGATTTTTTTTTTCGGTTGACCAAAGACATATAAAGTTTCATGCAAATTTATCGAAGCCTATATTAGTTTCTGCTTATGTGCAACCAGCGAGAACCAGTCAGAAACATGGGTATTCAATTCTAATTTAGGGGTCAGTTTGTTTCTTGCCTTTATGATAATTAGCCTCTCCCTCTCTCTCTCTCTCTGAAAATGTCGGGTCATTGTTGCCCGATGGATCAGCAATTTGACTTTGTGCTAGGTTAAGTGACAAACTTCCACTGGTTTCATAATAAATTATATAAAAAAAGCGCCATATATGATATATCTACACTACCTACTTTGGTTGTAAAATAGGTACAAATGTATACAACATTTTCCTCTTATCAATTCACTCTTGATTAAAAATCATCCACGACAGTCTCACGCAATATTTTATAACGTACGACATCAGCAGAAAACGACGTGCTATATGGTCACCATTTTTTTTTGTTGCTAGCTCAAAACAGCAAGAAAAAAAATCTTCCATTAAAAATACCAAAAAAACAATAATGAATCGACACAAGTAGTAAAGTTAATCAATAGACAAAAGGACAGAGGTTAGCCACTCATTTAGAGTTTGTAATGTGCAATAATAATTACTACATAGATGTGTGTGTGTGTGTGCAGGCTTGCTAGCGGTCATCATCCCACAACCAGCTTCACCTTAAAGAGATAGACGTATATATTATATGGTCATTTAGATAAAATAGACGGGGACGTGTATAGGGTCATCAGAGATCTTAGGTAAATCTAATAATGTTAGCAACCTTTCTGAGCATCTTCTTTCATATATGTACTTTTAATATTTTTCAAATGATAAAGGACTCTCGAGTCACATTTTCAATGTGTGCAATAATAAATAATGAATGTCGCGTAAGGCAAATGAGCATTATTACTATGCACTTTTTACGTAACCCAGATAGACTTCAAAAGTAGACGTGGTTGTCGGTGGAGGTGATGCGATGCGATAATACAATGTCTCATGTTCACGTAGGCCGTAAAATGGAAAAAGAAAAGAGTTTTGAGTCCAATTTTGCTCCTACCTCTACTACTCTACTACTACTGGCATGTGTGAAAAGGTCACCGCTAAACTCATGTGGCAACAGAAATCAGAGAAACGGACAAGCGAGCATTTGAAATTTTAGCGATATGCTTTGTGCTTTTTCTACCTTTATCTGATGATATCTTGAAAAAAAGGAAGGAAAAACTGGAAACATTGTTGCTGATTTAAAACGAATACATTTAGTTTTTAAAAAAGTGTTTTATTGTTCTGAGCTCAAATTGCTAATGTCACCTTCACAGGAGTCCGTGTGGCTGGGTGCTTTGGCTAGCAAGTGGAATTATTTATGGTGAACATTGTTATTTACGGGATTGTTACTTTCTACTTCAAGAAACAAAAAAACAGGTTTTCTTGCTTCTCGGTTGCTTCTTTTTTTGGATGAGCAGAATTTTTTTTAATCCAGTACGGAAGAGTCTAGTTTCGTTGGTTAGAGAAGTGGGCAGAGTTACTTACTTACTTACGTGTCAGTTGGGCATTGGGCAAATATATTCATTTGCCTTCTTGTCAGAATTGAAGCTCTCGTAATGATTTAAATGGAACATGCTGCACAATCATGATTTTATGCTTTCGATGCCAAGAGAAGCTTATAATCGCTAGAAATTTCTAAAAATGAATTTCTGAAAATAATTTGTGGCCTATCCAACATAACATGAAATGGGAAAGATTCGTTCAGTCAAGAGATGAGCAGCTGTCCCATATTCCCCAATTTACTGCACAATATCTCAACTGGGATTTATTGACATGTTTATGAACATTTTCAAGTGATTAACACAATTTTTATGGCTAAAATAAATCAGTTTCCAGTAAAGGTCTTATTCAGAAATATTTACTTGCGTAAATATTTTATGGAGGTAAAACAAGTCATCCAGCAGCTACGTTCGCTACATGGGTAATTGAACTCGAGTTCAGTTTTGGAATTAAAATAATAAAGGTGTGTTTTTTGTATGTCACGTACTGAGTATAAGAACTAAATTTCTAAAACTGAGGGGTTTATGCAATTGTGTTTATTACAGCAGGAACGGTTTTTACATTTAATTACTTCTCAAACATAATCCTGTAGCTTCGCAGAAATGCCCTGTATTTCTGCACAACACTTGTAAATATTGTTTAGCCTTACTCATTTTGCACATATTGACCAAATGTAGTAGTTTGTTTTGATAGTCAATATTAAATTAGCAAATATAACCAACCAGAAGAAGCGGTAATTCGCAATCATTCGTTTGTCCACATTCCACATTATGAATTGCAGCAACTTTCGAAGTAATCAATAAAAATTAAGATTGAAATAGACAAATCCAAATAATTCCGCAAATTTCAACAAAAAACATAGGAAGTTTTAATGATAACTAGAGCATGCAAAAATTATCGTTGTTTTTACTTAAATAATGTTGTGCCAGTTTTTTAAAAAAATGATGAGCAAGCTGACTAGGAAAATGCTAGTTTGTAGACTTTATTATCACGACGAGACAGCAAAGACAAGAAAAATATCGAGCTCTGTCATATCTCATAGTGAGGAATGAGTAATAATGACAACTAGTTGGAAGCTTGTGACTTTTCAGTAGTGCGTTAGATAATTCCAGATGCTGCTTCTGCTGATTTTCGTTTTTAGTAAAAAATTATTACCCAGTTTAGACTTCCAGACAAGATTTTTTACAATCATGTAATAAAAAATACGCTTCCCAGTATCTGTCTTGTCATTCCAACTGAATCCAGGAGGACAGGTTCAATGATCCAGTGTTCTAGACCAACTACATAGATACTTCTATACCCACTCGGTGACATGTCCATTTTTTTCTGTAGTTACAGCAACTTCACATTATCTGTGAGTATCTGGAAAACCTTATCACATCACATTAAAAATTGCGCATTGCTTTTTTTCATTCAATAAAAGCTTTTCATACATTCAATGCCAATGTTAAGAGATTAGCTTTCCAGATTTTGTGAACATTTCTTTATTCTCAGTGAGCCATATTCATTCATACAAATTTTTATCTTCAGTAATTAATTAAAGATCTTCTGATGAAATGACTACTTTGCAAGTGTCGAACTTGTCGCTTCTCTTCTTCATTTTCAATTTTCTAAAAGGTTAAAGAAATTTAAAGTGACTTTTGAAAAAAAAGTATTGTATGACCTTCACATCAACATCCCACGACTCACAACAACAACAACTCACCTTCACTCTCATATTCTTTGTTGCAATTTAATGGGCTCATCTTCCCTCACTTTTTTTTCATCGCTTTTAATTGTGACAATGTTCAACAGAATTATGACGATGATGATAAGAACGCCTTTTCATGCTGCACGGTGTACAGCGCTAAATTAGAAATGAAGAGATGGTGACGTTTGATAAGACTACATTTGAAATGGTGAAACATAACATATTGAATGTTGAATCACATGAAAAAGTGCTCAAGTACCAAAGGAGAAATTAAAGGAAGCCCTTTGGTCAAGTCAATAACAAAAGAACAGAAAAAAATGAATAATGCACCGCCAGCAGTAAGTAACCACACACTCCATTCGTCTAAAAGAAAGATTAATTTCCAAGTCATGTGTCATGATCCCCTCCTCCATTTTCCTTTTGTCATTCATTTCATTTCACTCAATTTGACGACAAGTCACCTCACTTATCAGCCGCACTTCAAAAACTCAAGATGCCTTTTGCTTCATTGGAGATATGTATTAGAATATTGCTGCGTGTGCATGCGTGGCTGAATAAGCCAAAAGTCAGTTTTGCCGCAACTAATATAGGAATATACATAATATGCTTCTGTTATAATATTATGCAAGAGTTCATTAGGGACAAGGTCCGTTCTCATTTTCTTTTCTGCCAAACTGAACTGCCAACCTGACAATACGCAAAGTTGGATTCAAAGAACAGAGAAGTAATTGTCGTGGACGTGTGTGCACCTTGGTGCACACACACAACACATGTCTAATTTTTATGGCATATTAAACGATCGCTTCTGTGATCATGAAAATGGTGATGTAGTCACTTGATTTTTCTTCTTGTAAACTTTATTTTATTGCCAAATTGCCCCTTGTCAGTTTCTTTCAATTGTAAACTTTGAGATGAGTTATTAGGCATGGTTTTCTGCAAAAAAATGTACAATTTTTACAGCTTCAACTTTCAAACAACGTTTTGTTGATAAGTGGAACATGGGAATTAGGTAAAGCAGTATCTCAGAGTGGGCCAATCTTGCGAAAAATATTTTTTTTCGCCAACTCCGATTTTTATCCAGATAAGATGCTCATGAACAAAAATGAGGGGAGAAGTGCAACGAGAGTGTTTCAGTCTCTCTTTAACTTTTTTAACCAGGTCTGTGCACAAAAAAAAGGGATCGTGTTATCTCGACGAAAGAAAAGCAAGCTTCATATCTTCACTCACTCAATGCAAGATGAAGACAACTGATTAATTGATGTACCTACACGAGATGCAGTAAAATTTGCATATGTTAAATGGACACCTGAGTATTTCTTCAAAGAAATCCAAAGTGCACTCATTTTGCATTTCAATGCGCACACCAGCAGCATTTTCAAAACCCTTGTTAATTTTGAACATGTTATCTTCCATTTTAAAATGGTTAAAGGGCCACTCTCTATTCAAAAATTTTGGTAGTGGTGGTGAGTCACAATCATTCTCTTGTTGAGCCATTTGAAAAGTTCTTTTTTACATCCCATGTTCCCTTCTATTTTGTTTTGAAACTCATTAAAGCAACAAATCATGCTATTATTTGCCCATCTCCTTAACAAATTAGCACATACAAAGCTTCGATGGTGGGTGTATGGGAGGTAGGCAGTTCAAATATTATATTTATGTAAGGTACCTGGCTTTAGTGGGATTATTATGCTAAACTGGCTGCAATAGTCGTCACCTTGATTGCATTGTTGTAATTTTATACCTGTCATGATGATGATGAGGAGGACTGTAAAATGCAAGTGCAAACATGTTAGTGCATTGTGCAATTTTCAATAAGTTTTGAAAAGAAAAAAAGGAAAGGGAAACGACCAGTGGAGAGATTATTATGCATTAACTTTTTCTAAATGTGTACCAGTTTCCAAGAAATTCAATATCCCAAAGTGAATCAATAAGCCTTCAGTCAAAAAAAATTATTATTGGACACGTGACGAGTTTGTTGATGAGCTCTAAAGTTACGAAAATGAAATGAAATGATGATACGCTATAATTCATTGTGTGTTTATTGATTTGATGACATGTTCCGTTTTTAGGTGTTACAACATTCATTTATTTTCCATTTCCCATTTTTAATTCGCTGCCTCTTTAATTCACAGGCAACCTCTACTTTTTTTAAAAAGAAATGCCGCCTAAATCACCTTCTCCTTCTAGGTTTTTTTGTTATCCAAGGAAATTATAGCGGCACGACCGTGCATGGACACCGGCACTCATGATGACTTGGGTGGTGATGGTGGTGGTGGCGTTAATGATGAAGAAACACAAATTGGTTCTTTATAGCTGTGCATAAAAATATACTGAGAGACGAGGACGCGTGATTATTGATTAACCAGCACAGTTGAAAATGATGATGGTGGCGATGAGGAGGACGCGCAAAAAGCTATACCGCGCAACTCATGAACTGATCATTATTTTTATTGCCTGATGACATTCAGGGCAACAATGAGGAAGGGCCGTAACAAAGGGAGGCCACACGAGAGCAGCCACAAATTTTGATTGATTCAATTTTCTAATCAACTTATCAACCATTTATCTGGCAAACTTTAATTATTTACTTGTTCGTCGGAACAGAATGCAGAAGAGTGTAATGATATGTAACAGCTCAAAACTTTAATTAGAGGAGATATATGTAAACTTTATGACATGGTGGTGGTCGTGGCTTCCTTAAAATGCCCAACCAGGAATGCTGGGCAGTGGGCTATAATAAAAAATGTAAACAGCTCAAAACTTTAATTAGAGGAGATATATGTAAACTTTATGACATGGTGGTGGTCGTGGCTTCCTTAAAATGCCCAACCAGGAATGCTGGGCAGTGGGCAATAATAAAAAATGTGAGTTATGAGTGTTCAGATATGTGGGCAAGGTGCCAAGAAAAAATAAGTAGGTACAGTACAGTGACCAAATCATTCGAAAAGTGTAACAGTGAAAGAAGAAAAATTGTAGCAGTATAATGGGTCACTTAATCATGTCCCATTTATCACATCGTTCAATCACTGTTACATTTTTACGTAACAATTTTCTACACTGCAGTTTGTTAATGGAGAACTTTTTTTTCCAATTCATCTTCACTTTTAGCACAAAAAACTTTTAGAGCACAGACGAATCGAGTGATGAATTCCGCTGAAATGTATTCATACGCCACACAATGCTCATTTTTTTAAGCAACGTGATAAATTTTACTGATAATTCTCATCTTCCTGTACACATCCATCCATTAAGATTATTATAAGCTATAGCTATCATCATTTATGCACCATTACGCTTCTAAAAAATTCCTGTTGCGTTATTACACGATGTTGAATTGCACATCATCATCAAATAGTAAAATAGCTCAGTCAGACAAGACAGTAGACAAAACCAATTTGTTTGTCATTGTCACATTGCCGTCAAAAAATCTTTATTCCACCGCTGTGCCGTAGCCTTCCCAAAAAACAAGAAAAAAAGTATCATACCCAAAAATATGCTTGCTTTTAAATAGAAGCCATCAAAAATAATTTTTTTTCTCTCTCAATTGAAAAAGATAATTGTGTGTGACTTTGCTTGTTTACATTTTTGTCACGCTGTCATTGCCTCGATCAAACGTGTCCAACATAAATACAAATTTCCTTGATGCATCGAATCAATGGCAGAACACCAACCTTTTTATAGTTTTATTTATTTGCTCATGAAACAAATGCAAAATTCTGTTGCCTTTTTTTCACAAAAAAAAAATCAAGCGACAAAAGTTGCTAAAAAAAAGAAGATGAATTGAAATAAAATGAAACCTGCTTTTTGAGCCTTCCTACGCAATGCATGCCAGTGATGCCAGTAAGTAACCTTCCTTTTTCCCTTTCTTTAGCATAAATAATAATAGCAATAATGAAAAGAAACACATGTAAAACAGGCATGTCATCGTTAAATGGACAACTCTTTAAAAAAAAAGTTGTGCGTATGTGTTTTCTTATTTATTCCTTTAGTTTAGCACGCATAAAAAATACTTAATAACGATAATTGTTTATTTTTGTGAATTTTTGCTGCTCTGACATAGTTTTTACCTTGTCCTATCTCTTTTTTTTCTCTCTCTCTCTCGAGTGGATACCTATTGAACTCATGCATGTGTCGAAAAAAAATACCATGTGGAAGAATGCATCACTACTACTGCGATTGTTGTCGCTTGGTGGTGCAGTTAAGTTGATACTGACTCATCGTCGTGAATATTTATGATGACGATGGAGTGACGAGTGAATGCATTTTTGCAAAAAAAAGACGCATTGTGTAATCATAATAAATGTACATACTAAACTCTACTATTATGCCTCTTTTTCTTTGGGTAATATTTAATAATAAAAACACTTTTCTACTATAATGCTTTTACCCCTTCTGCTGGATGATATTCTCGATGTGATCATTAATAAGTAGCATTGGAAAAAAAATGATAGGAAGGACTACTACCAAAAGACATTATGAAGACAAAAAAGGGACTGCTTTTGTGGATGCAACATGCAGTTATGTTGAAAGAGGAGGATGTAAAAAGTTACCCATGTCACAAGCAACAGAGCGTGTGGCCAAAGGGTCTCCATTGGTTGTTTAGTCACTTCAGGCCATTTGTTCACTCGCTGTTTTGAAGTGAACGAGCAAATTAGGCTCCCTCGCGTTCCTTTAATTGAATTGTTTCGTAACAGAACCAAGTCATTCATAAAATATTTATACGTGAAGATGTGATCTTAATAGGAAGTCGTCTTGTTTAATATAATTTTTGGACTACAGCAGNAAAGGGACTGCTTTTGTGGATGCAACATGCAGTTATGTTGAAAGAGGAGGATGTAAAAAGTTACCCATGTCACGAGCAACAGAGCGTGTGGCCAAAGGGTCTCCATTGGTTGTTTAGTCACTTCAGGCCATTTGTTCACTCGCTGTTTTGAAGTGAACGAGCAAATTAGGCTCCCTCGCGTTCCTTTAATTGAATTGTTTCGTAACAGAACCAAGTCATTCATAAAATATTTATACGTGAAGATGTGATCTTAATAGGAAGTCGTCTTGTTTAATATAATTTTTGGACTACAGCAGTTTTCAAGTTTTGAAGCAAAAATGGGTTACATTTTGAGAAGTGCACTCGGGACATTTTCGGATGTGATTTCATGTGCAGTTTTGCTAGTGATTTTTGTGGATAATGTGTCAGGTCACGTGTCAATGACGTATCCACCGGCGAGACAATTTAGTTTGGATTTCTTGAACACATTTTGGACAAAGCAGCCATGTGGGATGCCCAGAGGCAGGACAAAAACCAGCTTAATGGCCGGATCAACATTTAACGCCACCTGGCATTTAGGCTATGCCCATAATGGAGGCTACAGGCTGGAACTCCTGGACCGGCATGATAATCACTTATTCGATCTCACGCCGAATGAAGATAATGGATTCTATCGTGCCAGAATGACGTAAATTCTGTTTAAAACAATTTTCAAGAAACAAAAGTAAAAATTCTGGATAGAAGAGTGAATGATAACTATTTTTAGGGCTCAATGGCATGTGGTGGACTTGCCGAGTAACTTGACCTGCCATGATTGCACCATTCGTCTCCTCCGACAAGTTCCAGAGTTCTCACCAAACTTCCAGTTTCTCTCCTGCTCAGATGTGGACATTGTTGAAAGGCATAACTACATTGAGAGGTGCTCCGGACATGGATACTATTCTGGGGGAAAGTGCAACTGTTACTCCAGTAAGGTTTAACCTTTCTTTTCATCGAAGATAAGCATTGTTTCCGTGAAAAAATATTAAATACGCATCTTCATTCTTACTTTTAGGGTTTTGGGGCGAAAAGTGCCAATACGAGGACGAATGTGATACGGACGCCGACTGCAACTTCCGCGGCCGGTGCATCTACCTCGGAGGAAGTGCTCTTCCTCGGAAGCAATGCTTCTGTGCCGGTACCCATTATGGGACACACTGTACTCGCCAGAATCCCCCCGACTTTGCCACTTCTCCGAATACCTTAGATCTCAGTAAGCACGTTCGTGCAAAGTTGTCCGACAGGATGAACCTCCTGTTTAAAATCATTTTTGGTGCGACTGCACACCAAGATGAAATCGAGTTTGTGATTCAAATGAACGGAACCTCCTTTGCGGGACTGGGTTGGCGACCTTCCGACATTGGACCTATATGCAAAAGCTGGCCCTTCTATCCTGACGCCTTGCTTCCAAATGTTCATCGGTCGAGACGATCCAAGAGAAGTTCATCCTTGTACGCAATTATTCAATATCATTTATTTAGTCGTCCATATTTATTTTTCTAGAAATGGCCTTGGTGAAGCTCATTCAGAATTTAATGTTTTTCTTATCAAATGCAGCACTATCACAAGATCATTGGACCAATCAGAAGTACACGATGACGGATCCTCCGCCATTCAGTTTCCAAATGATGACGAAATATTTTACCGAACCATCCCCAAATCTTCCAGCATCTTGTCTTCCAACAAACTCGCAACGGCCTCCGATATCCGCCTTGCACAAGAGAATCGCTATACTCAAGCTCAAGTTCAAGTCAACCCACAAAGCCACCATAGATTTTCCATTGGCGGAAGCGGTCGTTCCAGAGTTAAAGTTTCACCTTCAACAACAACCCGTCCCCCACCACCTCCTCCTCCTCCTCCGCCACCACCACCACCACCACC
>JAHZNF010004305.1:0-11833 GCA_027744215.1 Troglopedetes dispersus
TTGTGGCACGAGGAAGGTGTATACCAAATTTCATTGTATTTCGTCAATGCGACTTAATTGGCCGTTATAACGGCCAAAACGTTTAACGGATTTCGCCCAAAAACAACCCCAACCGTCGTCTTGGCATTATGATGACGCATGCAAAATTTGGATAGAATCCGTTAAGGTGTTCGATAGTTAGAGCGCAACCGGCCGGAGGGACGGCCGGAGGAACGACTACCGTGCAGGAAAACATAAGGTCTAATCGTAGCCCTAATAAAGATAAATATGTATTTGGTGTGTAGTACATAAAAAGTTTAGTCTGATCTGTTGCAAGAATGAAGCGATGCCATTCCCGACAGAGTTGTTGACCAATTTAAAAAGCAAGCATTTCCTCATAACTTCAAAGATTCTCATAGTTATGAAGCATTTCGAAAATCCAAAAACTTGGCTTGTGTAAAGGCTTTCACAAGTTCACATAAAGTGTGCCCATTAAAGTCTTTGTAATTGTTTGTAACTCTCATATCCTTTGAACTCGACTATGAAAATTGGTACACCTGTGGCCTAAATAAAGGTCTTCAATACAATATTCTCATAGTGTTTTTGTAGTCGGGTTTCAATTAAATGAGACATCACTGGAAATAAATTTGATCGATTTTCATTGTGGTGAAATGATTCACGCCCCTTTCAAAATATTAATGTGTTCTAAGTTGTTCGGCCCAGTTTAATTATTCACTTCATTCGTGTGCAACCCGACTTTTCACTTTACTGTCATTCCTTTGTGTTTTTCAATTCGCCATAAAATATTTAGTATTAATAACATTGACTTTTCTGGGTGATTTTTAGTGTTAAGCTTTTGTGTAGTGGTCAAAACTGGCAACAACAATTCTAAAATCAAACTGAATGTTGGTGTTCGGGGAAGCAATCGTTGTTCTCCCAGGAAGCGGAAGCCTGGGTTTTCTGTGTTAACTTTTAACGGATCATGTTGGCAAAAATACGACATGGAGTATGAATGAAACATTCTCACATGCATATTGCGGGCAATTGCTCCATTCAAGATTACAAGCATTCATGACTAAAATATATTCACTTTTGCCCAAGCATTTTGAAAACCGCCATCGAAGTTTGTTCGCGTTTTTAGGATTATTTCTCTCGCTTGCCTTGTTCTCCTTCCAAAATCTCCTTCCAAAAGTTTTACTGTTAAATTCCGAGATTGAGATGTTGCTCGAAAATAAATTCCACCAACTTATTCTTGCAAAACTGAGATTTTTTGGGCATTTCACGGTGCCCCTTCACAAGCCCGGGATTTCTAAACTTAACATAGAAGTTGCCAATGACACAGGATTTCGGAAGAGGGCGTGGCTATCACATCCGTATATGATTGTGATGACACTCCAGTTCATCCACGCATACGCATGGTGGCACGTGTCCTTGCCAATTATTCTCCAAAGCACACCCTTTTCCACTGGTACTGCAAACGCCTTTCTTGTGGTAACAGAACATTATAAATGGCGCAGGGAAATTGCCATTCTTTACAATGCATTTCTGGATTTCGAGAATCGGCATAACCGTAAGCATTCGTCGGCATCTTTAAATATAATTTCGATTTTAAATAAATCGAAATAAATAATTTTGTCAACAAAATTATTATGCAAAAGAATAACGCAAAAGCTTTATTTTAGGAATGAAGTGGAGTCCCCCTGAACGATTACAGATGTGTCACTTCCTGAAATTGTTCATAATTTTGGGAATGCTAACACTGCCGGGAACTTTCCTCTGTGGGATTCTTCTTCTATGGGGAAAAGCGTGCTTTCCTGGGCTGTTTGGATACTTTCTACTCCGACCTTGCAACAAGCCTGGAACAAACTGGAACATGTTCCCAGATCTTATTCTCTTACTTCTACTTGTTTGGCTCTCCGTGTTCGTATCTTTGTTCACTTTTGCAAGTTTCATTCTTGAAATTTCTGTTTTTTCCGCTCTCCATTGCTTCTGCCTTGGAAATTACCAACATTTATTTTGGAACACATGTCAAACAAGGATAGGTAATATTTCCAGGATTGTCAAGATGTACAAGGAAATCCAAGTACTTGGAACATGCTACAACTGGATTCACGGAAGCATTCTCACCGTAATTGTGACCACCTTTGCCGGCAGCAACTTCGTCATTGCTACATACGCTCTTGTGGGTCTCTACTCGGAGATGACTCTACCAGAAATTTTCTTCTTTGGTATTATAGCTTTTGATTGCTTCCTAATAATGCTGTTTTGCGATGGCTACTACAGGGCTTCGGTTCACACTATATCCTCGGAAGTTCTGGCCAGGCTAAGGACGAAAAATGATTTTATGCGGGGACGGCTCCTAAGAAGGTATCTGATGTCGTGGTGTTCTGCGAAAATTAAGTTAGGAAGCACCAATTTTTACGATAAGGAAACTCCACTTAATCTCATCCAGTTTTGTTTGGGTCAAGTTGTAAATCTTCTGCTGGTGTAAGATATCAGAGATGAAGAGGATTAGGACCCCTGCATTTTCTACATCAAGTCATTTCATAAATCATATTTTGCTGATTTGCAGGAGTATTATATATGTACTGACATTTTCAAGATTCAATTTCGAAAGCGCATATTTTTATCACCAAAAATGAGTTGCATAGGGACGCCTACTATTCATTTAGTTTTTCACGAACGCATAATCTAACCTGCTTTCAGACCATTTTCCATGGATGGATGGGAGTAATCCTAAATGAGGTATCAGTGAGTAAGTTTTCTGGCAAGATTATGAATTCTATTTTTATCTGGGATAAAAAGAAATTTGAAGCAGACTTGAATAAAATTTATTCTTAAGACAGCAATTATAGACTGGATTCTAACGTGAAATCTAAGCAGGCATGGATCACATTTTGCGCGCTTTTTTACAGGAAGCTCTACCACGGCTGCAGTCTCGTTGGCTAAACGAATTATTTGCCATAATTTTGGGAATGCTTACATTTCCTGGAACATTTGTCTGCGCCGTTCTTCTTCTCTGGAACAAAGCTTGCTTTCCTGGGCTATTCGGACAATTCCTCCTCAGACCTTGCACCAAATCATGGGGCAACATGGACCGTCTTTCCCGACCTAATTCTGTTAACTTTGTTAATTATGTTAACATAGTTTTGAAATGTTTGTGATTTTGTTCGCATATACAAGTTTCATTCTCGAAATTACTCTTTTTTCCGAGCTCCACTGCTCCTGTCTGGGAAATTATCAATATTTATTTTGGAACAAATGTCAAGCAAGGATAACTAATGTTTCCAAGGTTGTGAAGATGTACCAGGAAATTCAAGCTCTTACAACATGCCATAATTGGATTCATGGAAACATTCGCGCAGTAATTGTAACAATATTCGTTAGCAGTAGCTTCGTCTATGCGACCTACGCATTTGTGGGACTCTACTCGGAGATGACTTTGCCGGAAGTTATTTTCTTCGGAATTCTAGCAATTGATTGCTTCCTAGTAATGTTTTTTTGTGATGGGTACTACAAGGCTTCGGTGCACAGTATATCCACGGATGTTCTGGCTTGGTTTAAAAATACAGAAGATTTTGGGAGTGGGCGGCTATTACGAAGATATCTGAGGTCCTGGTCTCCAGCAAGGATTAAGTTAGGAAGACCAACTTCTATGATAAGGAAACTCCACTTACTCTTATTCAGTTTTGCATAGGTCAGGTTGTTAATCTTCTTTTGGTGTAGGCTAAGAAATGTTGCTAACTAAAATAAAAATTAATTGATAACAAACGTAGCAATGTTTACGTTTTTGTTGCTTTACTACAACTACCATAACTTATGATAACCCTTTTTATTAAACTTAGTGATCATAAGAAAGCATGCTCGGCCGCTGAATCATTTACCTAATTTTTATAGTACTCAAAATTAAACTTTAGTTTTTTCTTTCACCTCTGCCAAAGTGACTTTCAGCAGCAAATTTTTTCATTATTTATTTATTTATTTATTTAAATCCTCCTTTTCATTTATTCCATCCGGTTCACATGTATTTGGGTGTTTACGCTACTCTCATTCATTTATTTCGCAGTTTGAAATTCATATATTTAACTCTGAAGGCTACCTAGGCTTTGTGGGACGGGATTTTTCTTTAGGCCACACGTTTGCCGGAGTCGCGAAATAGTAATTCTGAAAGCCAATATCAATGTCCTACAATCAGGGTGGGCGACTGTTTCTATCCCGGAAAAGTTTTTGTTACTTAATTCTCCTAGTCGTTTAATTCCATCCGGTTCAACTGCATCATCAATTCGTATTTTTTCAATTCACAATAAAATATTAACTTTTTCACGCTAGGCAGACATTTTTCGGAGGATTATTTATTTATGATACATTTTGTAGAAGTCGCAAAATGTGATATCGTCGTCGTTAATCCATGTGTGCATGAGTTTCTATCCTAAGGCGATACAAGCCTGAATCTGTACTTTAAATTTTGAAATGATGGTGTCATCACAAACATTCATAAATAAAAAGCTTGGTTTTCATGGACCTTTCTCGCTTCGCAGCCGACTCCTGCTTCCAAATATATATACATATGTACCACCAAATTTTGCTAGCGTTTCCTGGAGCAAATTTTCCTACTGGCGTAGTCCTAACACAATTTTTCAATTCTCTTTTTGCGTTCTTTTAATCTTCAAAGTTACAAAGCTGCCGTCGTCATGTTGCACGCAAATAAGTTTCATCAACTTGTTCTGTTCAACCTAAAATTTGTGGGATACATCACGGCGCCTCTTCACAAACCTGGGATTTCTAAACTTAACATAGAAGTCGCCAATGCCGCACGATTTCGGAAAAAGACATGGGTATCAGCACCATTTATAATNTGGGATACATCACGGCGCCTCTTCACAAACCTGGGATTTCTAAACTTAACATAGAAGTCGCCAATGCCGCACGATTTCGGAAAAAGACATGGGTATCAGCACCATTTATAATTGTGATGATCCTCCAGATGATACGCGCCTGGTGGAAGGAGCCCTTGCCAGTTATATTCCTAAGCATGCCCTTTTCCGTCAGCCTGGTCAACGCCTTCATTGCAGCACCACTTCATTACAAATGGCGAAAGGAAATTGCTTCTCTACACAACGCTTTCCTTGATTTCGAGAATCGACATAATCGTAAGTATTGAATGAAATCCTTAAATTATATATACTACTAGTAAGAGAAATTATTAAAAAGTAAAATAAAAATTTATTTTAGAAATTAAATGGAGTCCCCCAGAGCGATCACAGATGTCCCAACTGCTCAAGTTTTTTATAATCTTGGGAATACTGACATTCCCTGGAACATTTATTTGTGCCGTTCTTCTTCTCTGGAACAAAGCTTGCTTTCCAGGACTCTTTGCGTATTTCCTTCTGGGACCTTGCACCAATCACGGGGCAACATGGACCGTCTTTCCCGATCTACTTCTGTTACTTTCACTAATTAGTTGTGAAATGTTTGTGGTATTATTCGCTTATGCAAGCTTCGCTCTCGAAGTTTGTCTTTTCTCCGGCCTCCACTGCTTCTGCCTGGGAAATTATCAAAGTTTATTTTGGAGCAAATGCCAAGCAAGGATAACTAATGTTTCCAAGGTTGTGAAGATGTACAAGGAGATCCAAGCACTTACAACATGCTACAACTGGATTCATGGAAACATTCTCACTGTACTTGTGACAATATTCGTTAGCAGTAGCTTCATCTATGCTACATACGCACTTGTGGGTATCTACTCGGAGATGACTTTGCCGGAACTTATTTTCTTTGGAATTGTGGCAGGTGACTGCTTTCTAGTAATGCTTTTTTGCGATGGGTACTACATGGCTTCGGTTCACATTATATCTAAGGAAGTTCTGGCCAGGTTAAAGATGACCAAAGATTTCGCGAGTGGGCGACTACTAAGAAGATATCTGAGGTCGTGGTCTCCTGCAAAGATTAAGCTAGGAAGCACCAATTTTTACGATAAGGAAACTCCACTTAATCTCATTCAGTTTTGCTTGGGTCAAGTTGTCAATCTTCTTCTGATGTAGGGTATAAGATATAATGGTACTTTCATACTTCAGACTTGAGGTCTCGCCTCTCATTTAAGGGTTACCAAGTCCAATTGATCTAAAACAGGAAAGGCTGAGTGGGGAAAAATAAGTGGGTACGTACCCATTTTTACCCGTACCCAGCAAGTTTCTGAGAGGTGGGTAAAAAATGGGCAAAAACGGGTAAAATATTTTAACATGTAGTAAATGGGAGGCATTGAGTAAAGCATTGAGTATATGGGGCATTGTGAACATAATGTAATGCATGGGGCGACTTGAACATTTGTATAGCGTTGTAATAAAACCCGTTTTTGCCCATTAAAACCCGTTTTTACCCGTACCCACTTATTTTTTCCTCAAAAACCCGAACAACCAAAACCGAGTAATACACGTGTTTTACACCAAAACTGATTGGTGGAAAATTCGTTGTCAATTGTGGTTGCATTGGTGGCGAGTTGGGGGTTATTGTCCGTCTAAAATTCGTGGAATACTCGTGTACTAGACGTGAAAATTTCACGAATTTTCGACGAGATATACACGTATTTCTCCAACAGGTCTTTAGTGTAAATCATATCTTTGAGATTTTTTCTTCCAACCCTCCCCAATTGTTGCAGTGCAGTGGCAGCTGAAGTGACATTACACCAGCCGCCACTGACGCCGAATATGGAAAATCACTGAAGTAGCATTATACCAGTGATCTCCTATAGTACTATAGTAGTAAAGCTTACTTTATTTAGGGGTGCATTATTAGAAGTCTCTTATTGACTTTAAACATTACATTCATTTATCTTTAAGCAAAGAGGTTAAACAAGCCGGCTGGGTTTTTACATGAATCTGTCTACGTGCAAGTAAAGTAAGTATGTATCCACACAAAGCGCTTTATTTATACTTTTAAAGAAAGCAGGTTTTGATTGACTCATTCTTCTATGTCCATTTAAGCTACTATAAAGGCTCAAGGGTCTCAAACACGAGTACAACACGAGAAGTACACGAGTTTTGGGTTGACAAAAATTACAGAGAAGTCTCGTGGACAATTCGACGTATTATACACGTAGAATTTTCATTGAGTCAGGAACACCAACAATACTCGTGTTTAATACGTGTTTTATTCGTACCTGAGACACCAAATTAAAAATCCACGAGCTACACCAAATTTCCACGTGTATTACTCGGTTTTGGTTGTTCGGGAAGTGGGTAAAAGCCATTCCTGATCTAAAGTTAAAAAAAAACTGCAAGATATTAATTTGGAAAATTAAGCAATAAAAACCCAATTTGGGTTCCGTCGCGTCGCGTCGCTGAATTATGTAGTTTATTCTTGCTCTTTAAAATTAACTTTAAATTCATGCACCCCTACCATACTACGTATTTCTTGAAATTTTTATCAGTAAATTTATCAGAGGTTTTCTCAATTTCTGAATTTTAAATGTGAACCAAATTCGAAGTAATGTATATGCGAATGTCGCCAACGGAAGTTTTCATAATTTAACCCCTTCATTTCATCCACTTCATATGAATGTTTACTTGATTTTAATTCATTCGTATTTTTTCAATGTATAAAATATTTGCTTTTGAAAGGTACGTTGTAGACGGAGAATTTATAATAACTTTTGTAGGATTCGCCATTGTAATTCTGAAAGAAAATCATGTGTATGTATGTCCTCTATCCATTGTGTGCAACGATTTCTATTCTAGAAAGCGAAATAATCCTGAATTGTTTTTTTTAAATTTGGAATGATCCTGTCATCATAAATATTTATGAGTACAAGGTGTTCACTATTCACATAACTTTCTCGCTTCTGTGAACTGCATGACCGCTGGTTCCAAACATGAAAATTTCCAATTTTTGCTCGCCTTCTCTAGATTCACTCTTCTGCCGGGCATAATCCTCCCGCAGGTCTTAAAATGTTTTTCCGTGGACTTCAGTTCTCATATCAGAGCGTCGCCGACATGTTGCTCGCAAATAACTTTCATCATCTTGTCCTGTTCAACCTGAGATTTGCAGCTTATTTCACGGTGCCCCTCCACAAGCCCGGAGTTTCGCGACTTAGCATAGAAGTCGCCAATGACAGAAAATTTCGGAACAGGGCATGGGTAGCCATTCCTTATATGATTGTTATGGTACTCCAATTGAATCACGCATGGTGGAACGATCCTCTGCCGATTATATTCCAAAGCATACCCTTTTCCTCCAACCTGGTTAACGTGTTCCCATCAGTAACGGAGCATTACAAATGGCGCAAAGAAATTGCTAACTTGTACAATGCTTTTTTGGATTTCGAGAATCGACATAATCGTAAGTATTAAATTTTCAATTTGCATCGATCTATTAAAAACTTTTAATACCTAAAAATTTACTTGTAGAATGGAAATGGAGTCCAGCTGAACGATCACGGATGAGTCAGCTGCTGAAATTTTTTATTATTCTGGGAATCCTCACTTTTCCTTTATCCATTTCCTGTGCCTTTCCTCTTTTCTGGGGAAAAGCTTGCTTTCCTGGACTCTTTGGGTATTTCCTTCTCAGACCTTGCAAAAATCCTGGGACAAGGTGGACCATCTTTCCCGATCTTTTTTTCTTACTTTTACTGATTATTTTTGAAATATTTGTACTTATCTATGGTTTCGCAAGTTTCGTTCTCGAAATTACCCTTTTCTCCTGTCTCCACTGCTTCTGTCTGGGAAACTACCAATATTTGTTTTTGAGAAAGTGCCAAACAAATCTAGCTAAAATTTCCAGGATCGTAAACATGTACAAGGAAATCCAAGTACTTGGAACATGCTACAACTGGATTCACGGAAGCGTTCTCACCGTAGTTGTAACACTATTTTCCAGCAGCAGCTTCATTGTTGCGACATATGCACTCGTGGAGGTATATTCGGACATGACGCTACCGGAACTTGTCTTCTTTGGAGCTCTAGCAGTTAATTGTTTCCTAATCATGCTCTTTTGCGATGGCTACTATAAGGCTTCAGTGCACAGTATATCCACGGATGTTCTGGCTAGGCTAAGTGCGACCACGGATTTTGTGAGGGGCAGACTCTTGAGAAGGTATCTGAGATCTTGGTCTCCAGCCAAGGTTAAGCTAGGCAGCACCAACTTTTACGATAAGGAAACTCCACTTAATCTCATTCAGTTTTGTTTGGGTCAAGTTGTGAATCTTCTACTGATGTAGGGTAATGGGGTTGGTGCGTTGTCCTCATAATAAACAAGGATAGGCACAAAATGCACATTTTAAATACTTAGCAAATCATCAGATGTATTTAGTTTGTATTTAGTATTTTCCGCAGACGTTGGCAAAAGTATTTAAAATACAAAATATATTATTTCAAAATGCATTTTTCACATCCTCAAGAATTTCAACGCACCTACAGAATATCACTTTTTTGGAATTGCAGCTGTTGATTCTTTCCTAATCATGCTGTTTTGTGATGGCTACTATAAAGCTTCCGTGTACAGTACAATCTAAAGATGCTCTGTCATGGCTAAGAGCCATCAAAGGATTCGTGAATGCAAGACTATTAAGAAGATATCTCTGAAGTCTTGGTCTCCAGCAAAAATTCAGTTAGGGAACACTAAATTTTACGACAAGGAAACGCCACTTAACCTTATTCAGTTTTGTTTATGCCAAGTTGTCTATCTACTTCTACTGCAAGGAAAGGTTGAAAGGCCGCGACAGTTTGTAGGGCGATACTAAAAATGTAGTTGAGTTGGACGAAACTATTATCATAAGAAGCTTCAGTGAAGTCTTTGGTTTAAATATAATTAATTGGAAATCTCGATCTGACTTAAAATTGCAATATCAGCTAATTAAAATTTTCGTTTTTAAAGAATCTTGATCAGTTCACAAAACACTAGTAGTAACTTAACTTGGTAAGTACAACCAAGTTTCAAATGCAAAAAAAATGTGAAACAATTATTTGAAGAAACCAGCAACTGAAAAGATTTGGCATGGACATCATATGAGGCATTTGGAAAATTCTAATCATGACGAAAACATAATCATAGTGCTCATATCTAGTCGTGTTTCAAAGATATACCAGTAGAAAAAATTGATTCGATTTTCATTGTCGACTTGCGGAGATATGGTTCACACGCTTTCAAAATATTAATTGCAACAGCTGTAGTTTTCCTTATTTATCCAGTCCAGCTCAACTGCTCATTTCATTCGCTACATTTTCAGCTTGAATATTTCACTTCAATTTCTTCGCATTTTTCAATTCACAATAAAATATTCAGTATTGACAACCTTGACTTTTTCTGGGTGAGTTTTAGTACGTAAAGTGATTAAAACTGGCAACACCAATTCTGAAGGAAAACAAAATGTGGGTGTTCGGGCAATCGTTGCTCTCCCAGGAAGCGAAAGCCTGGGTTTGCTTTGTTCACTTTTAAGGGATGATATTGGCAAAAAACATGGCATGAATTATGAATTAAACATTTTCACATGCATATTGCGGGCAATTGTTTCGCCATAAGCACTCATGATTAAAATATGTTCACGCTTTTCACAAACATTCTAAAATCTACCTTAGAGTTTTTCTCGCGTTTGTATGATTACTTTTCTAACTTGCCTTGTCTTGGCGCAATCTTATTCCGTAAATTCTCTTTTTTTCAAATTTTATAACTCCAATATGTTGCTCGCAAATAAGTTCCACCAACTTCTTTTGGCTAACCTGAGATTTTTCGGGCGTTTCACGGTGCCCCTTCACAAGCCGGGGAATTCTCAACTGAGCATAGAAGTTGCTAATTACACGGGATTTCGGAAAAGGGCATGGCAATCACTTCCGTATATGATGGTCATGATACTCCAGTTCATCCACGCATGGTGGGACGTTCCCGTGCCAGTTATTCTCCAAAGCACGCCCTTTTCCACAAGCTGTCTAAACGCCTTCCTAGCGGTAACGGAACATTACAAATGGCGCAGGGAAATTGCTATACTATACAATGCATTTCTGGATTTCGAGAATCGATATAATCGTATGTATTAAAAGTGAAATATTTAAATTGTTTCGATTTGCAAGATTATTATTATTCGATTGCTTATTATCAAGATCGTTTTAGAAATGAAATGGAGTCCTCCAGAACGATCATGGATGTGTCAACTCCTGAAACTGTTCATAATTTTGGGGATGTTGACGCTTCCTGGGACTTTTGTCTGTGGTGCTCTTCTTCTTTGGGGAAAAGCTTGCTTTCCTGGACTCTTTGGATATGTCCTGCTCCGACCTTGTACCAGTCCTGGGGCAACTTGGAACATCTTTCCAGACCTAATTCTCTTACTTGCACTTGTCAGATATGCCGTGTTTGTAACTTTGTTCTCTTTTGCAAGTTTCATTCTCGAAATTACTGCTTTCTCCGGTCTCCACTGCTTCTGCCTGGGAAATTACCAGCATTTATTTTGGCACAAATGTCGAACAAAGTTAAGCAATATTTCCAGGATTGTCAAGATGTACAAGGAGATCCAGGTACTAGCCACATGCTACAATTGGATTCATGGAAGCATTCTCACCGTGGCGGTGACAACCTTTGCCAGCATCAACTTCGTTATTTCGACATACGCACTTGTGGGTCTCTACTCGGAAATGACTCTAACTGGAATTTTCTTCTTTGGTATTATAGCAGCTGATTGCTTCCTAGTAATGCTATTTTGCGATGGCTACTATAGGGCTTCGGTTCACAGTATTTCCACGGAAGTTCTGGCTAGGCTAAGGTCGAAAAAGGATTTTGTGAAGGGACGACTCCTAAGAAGATATCTGAGGTCTTGGTCTCCAGCAAAGATTAAGTTAGGAAGCACAAACTTTTACGATAAGGAAACTCCGCT
>JAHZNF010004306.1:0-13105 GCA_027744215.1 Troglopedetes dispersus
ACCGAGCACAAAATGAATGATGGAAGTGATTCATTCACTGACAGCACATAAACATGTTTTTGGAGGTTTACCTTTCAAGCGAAGGAAAGGGTTCGGAATGGAACCAAAACTGCATTTAGTCTTTATCATTAATAATAAAAAGTTTACCTTGCAACTGTGTATCACTGTACCATTCCATGTACACGCATTGCGCTAACGTTTTTTGAAGGTGAAAGAACGATGGACTGCTTTTTATTATTCGGTAATAAATTACCCAACCGACAATGTAACACACTCGTTTTCCTTCTTTTCCTCTCGATTTTTATCCATTCTCCTACCATTTCCTACTTCCAGAAAGGTCTACTAACAAAAATGGCAGACACGAGTGGCAACGCTAGAATAACCGTCCACGTTGCTCGTGGCTCGGGCGAACAATTTATCTTGAAAAATTGGACATGGTATCAAAGTTGAAAGAGTTGATGAGCTATATCATGAACTTATGTATAACACTAAAAAAAACACTAAAGCACAGAGAAAAAAAAGAGCAAGGAGGCAAAGTAAACAAGAAAGTTTTTAAGAAAACGGTAACTTTTATTGCAGTGCGGATTTCTTTGCCAGCATTTTGGAAAATCCACTCACCGCAAAACCAAGCACTATATCCTAGCCTAGCAAGGATCAGGATAATGCACACACTCCACTTCTTTTACCTTTCCGTTTCCTTCAGCTTTTATCCCTCTTTCGTGAATGTCAAGAAAAAAGTCTTTGAGTGAAAGAATAGGTTGTATGTCGTGCGCTCGGAGTAGTTTCTCTTTTTTTTGTGAGTAAAGAAGGAAGGAAGAACATCCATAATGCATTAGCCACACAACAACCATGGCGTACAACGTAATGGGTAATGGTATTGATGATGCAGGCGAGAAGGAGCCTATTCAAACACAGGATGTGCAGCTCCGCAGTCACTGCATCCAAATAATCATAAAAAGTTCTTTCAAAATTGTCGTATAGTCATCCTCGCCAAACACAACTTTCTCTCTGCTTGTTTTCAACAATTCGCATGTGTGAGATTTATCATTTTCCACGTAACATGCTTGATTCTTCACTCATATGAAGACGTGTCAAATCACAAGTGCCATGTGACACGTGCATGCCATTTGATGTATTATTTACTTGTAGCAAGATAAATTGGTAAGGATTATTTGTGGTTAGTCTATAAACTCACTGAAGAGGTAATTGAACCATGTAATGCTTCAAGGAGCATGGCGTACATTTACTATTACACAACCCAATTCTGAGTTTTCAGAGTGTCCACTTTTTCTTAAGTTTTTTTTCTTTGTAAGTGGAGGCTTGCTCCTGTTTACTGTAGATTGCTGGCACACATTATTATGTGGGACACATCCGCCAACTCTTCCTCTTAAAATAAATCGAATTACAGTTTGAAGATAAAATGTTAATGTAATTCCTGAAATTGTGTTTAACTTCCTGCTCCTCCTAAGTTCTTCCAATGGTTGATAGTATTTTCCCATCCTGTCTTCCGTTTCCAAACTTTACATTATCATCTCATTATTACTGTTTTACCATTACAAAAAATCTTTTATTAGTTTTTTTTTTCATGGAAGGAACAGTAACGAATAATGAGTTCACGACTATCACAGAGAATGCCCAAGTGAGGAACTATACTTAAACACGGAATAAAAAGCCCAGAAGGGGCAAAACTTTTTTTTATTCTATTCTAACAAAAATATATATAGATGTAGATAAAATACACATTGTAGGAAAAGTAGAAGGACATAAACCTGGAAAAGAGTTCTCAAGTTCCTTCCTTGTCCCACACACATGTACTTGCATATTTAGATAAATGCCTTGAATGCGCTTCCTGCTATTTTTCTTTCCTTTCTGCTCCTGACGTTAGTTAAAATTCAGTAACCAGCTTCATTTTCAAACTTAATCAATTTAATCGATTCCACTTACTTATTTTTCTCATACCTCCGCAATTTTGTGCAATGCATCACACGTTGGTGAAGATCTCTTTCGTCTACCTTTTTCTTCCTGGAAATGGGGTAATTCTTCTTTGCATTCCACAAAATGTAAAGGTCTCACCTACAACAAACCACGCAGGAAGGTGTGTGTTATTGTGACCCTGAAGCCTTAAAACTACCTTTTTTATTCGCTTTTTTTCTTGAGTCGTCTACAACGCAAAGCTCTTAAACTGATGACATTTTAATACTTTGGTTCATTCAGCCTAAAAGAAAGTTCGTGTCTTCAGCAGAGACTTACTTACCTAAGATTTGTCGTCTGCAATAATAGTTATGTGTGCCCACACGATGCAACGTTACTTATTGTGCTTCCTTTCTACATCTTCCTGAAAGTGCACCTTTTCCCTCTTTCTACCTTATTGCTTGTAGTAGTAGCGCACGACTGAAATACATAGGTGGAATCATTTTCCAAGAGAGTTGAAAAAAGTTTGTGCTTTGTCATCTCCTCTTCTCCCATTTTTTTCTTGTGGTTGGACAGATTCTTCGAGGTTATTTCTAGGCTTTTAAGGAATTAGTTTGAGGTGTTTTTTTTGCTTTCCCTTTTTTATGAATTCTATGCACTCCAGTCACTCTCCTTACTTCATTCACTCAATCACTGTTGCCATTTCTAGCTAACAGATTATTGTTTTTTTTGTTTCACTTTTCATTTTATTGTAGCTGAGTATTCTTGCTGTCTTTGTTAATCTCCTAGACAAAACATCTTAAAAAATGAAGTTACTACTGCAGTGTTTGCAGTGTAAAGGTAACCTGCTTTCGGAGACTAGCGAGCTAAAAAAAATGCAACCAAAAATTGCAATTTACGTTTTGCTATGTTGGCTTTTTATTCTTAGCAAATGTATAATGCATGCACAGATACACGAAAACTCAAGAGCTGTAAATACTACGGTGTATGATGTGGCGCAAGCCAGGCTCGAAGTTGATGTAGCCAGTAAAAAACAGGGACGGTGCAAGTGGGAATTTTATTAATACATTAAGGTTACTTCTAACTCCATTGTTTGCTCCTCATCCCCTCAGCCGTAAATTAATTGATGATAGTGCATATCAGAGGATCATCATCATGGATCTGGATACTCATGTTTCACCGACCATGCTACACTCATGGTCTCACTGGCATACACAAATACTAACTAATTTCCCCCTCACTGTTTCGATTCGTAAACACCAGGAAAGTCATCTGAGCCAGCCAAACCGTACACGTATTATGCTGCAAAGCGGAGAGATAAGGGGATTCAATTGCCGTGGAAGTGTTACGAATGAAGATTCATATAATCTATCATTTGGGTCTACATTTCCTTGTTGAAACAGTATTTTCACAAAGATTATTAACGACCGGGTGCACAAGTAGTTTTTTTTACTCAATTCTGTGCAAATCTCTTGGGACGCTGCGCTACTGAACGATTACAAGGAAAAGTTCGCATGACATTTTTAAATAAATTATCATTGATATAACAGTGAAATTAAGCATGCGAATGTTCTGCAAGTGTGGTCAGATGGATGACCACATACAAATTTTTCAAAGAATTATTCTTCTCTGGTACACGATAAACACATTATCATTTTACCAGTTTCGGGTAACAATTTACAACAAACTGTATGGAGTGCGTGTGTTGCTATGTGTTTCGCATCACAACTAAATTTCTGTTGCAAATATATTCAATCAGCTTACAATCCAGCAAGAAGAATGAAAGAATATGGTGAGTAAACTGATGAGTAGCCAGTGGTTAAGAATTTATTTGTATGGCCCAAATATATATGTTTCTCAAAGTGTATTTCTACCATAACACTAATAAAGTTGGAATATATGACCCAACCAAATGCAATGATGAACGAAGCGGAATGTACAGCAGGAGACATGTCATTAGTCGTTAGAGAAAGCCAGTCTGGCCTCCAAATTGTTAGTTGCTTTCTCTATTATTTTGAACAGAAAGGCGAGGAAAATTGTCGGTTTACTGTGCCGCTGATGATGTCATGCTCATAAGCAAATGAAATTTTCCAATACAGCGATAAGTTCTAGTTGTAAGGATGATGTCAAGAGAGTTGACTATTCAAGTGAAAGGCAACGTACGGAAAACCAGAAAAAAAGTCAAGCAGTAGCGTGCCAAAGGGATAATGGAAAATTTTATTGGTGTTAAAAAAGCATTTTCGTCCTCTCTAACTCACTCCGTGAACGGCAACAGCGGTACTATCAGAAAAGGAGACAGCATCGTGAGCAATAATCGCTTCCCAGCTTCTTTCCAAAAATGGTCGTAGGAGAGAAAATACGCAAAGTACGTTGTATAGTCTAATATGGTGCCGTCGTCGCGTCGCGTTTATGTACAGATTATACCGTGTATACCGCAATGCTATATTTGTGTTTTATGGATAGTAGTCGGCACTACTAATGCAATATGGAAATGACGTTGTGAGCAATATTCTACTTAACTATGCGTTGTGGTGGTGTCACTAGTAGTTATTACTGCTGAGATTTTTTCTTGCCCAGCACACTTGTCGGCAATTTCTTTCTCCAGACAAAATTGTCATCCTTGTTACGAGCTCCCCAATTTTATTATTGCACTAGACTTTGATAGTTATTCTCAAGTCTTGTTCCGATACTGGGCACCAAGCGCATTGTTATATCATCCTATTATTTACATGAAATACAATACAACAGAAGCCATTTGAGATTTTCCGTATGGAATGCAAAAATTGTGGCGAGCGTTAATGTAAAGTTTACTTCGTCAACACATATGTAAATATATATAATGTACATGGCAAAACAGATATAGTGTACATATAAGGTTAGGCTGCGCCGTTGTGCAAAGTAAGCAACGTCATTCGAATTTTAAATGGAGCCCAGAAACTGGAAATTAATTTTTTAAAAATAAATTGGCTGGAGAGGCTTGGAACAGTGTTAAAACATATATTAGCAGCAATTTCGTCGCTGGTGACGAACGAACCATTATTAAAGGAGATACTTGATTTAAAGTACACTTGACGTATAAAAAATATTTTATTAAATTACACTTTTGTGTAATGTCCATGGATAATGGAAGGGAGCCCATATTTTTAGATAATGATAAGAGAAGCATGGGGAAGAGGCAGAAATGGCAGCATAATAAGATTAACAAACCACTTTTCCCATACTCACTCAAGGTGGACCTTGAAGCTGAATTTTGTGAGCACAACAACAAAAATATTATGGACGTAGCGGTCCAAAAAAGTCTTATTAGAGTGAATAAATCCTTTTAATTCCTTCCATCAATTTAATGCTGAATTTAGTGGACCAGCTTTCATCCTTTATTGTTATTTTATAACCATCTAAAGCGTGATGTCAACGTGAGATGGGTTTGTTTGCAAGGATTTGTTTCCCAGAAATGTCTTTTGTAAATACGTGACAAACATGAGCCCTTGTAGCGACGAATGTAAAACGGAGAGAAACCTTTGTTGGAGTTTTTAATAATATCGTTAAATCCCTTTTAGTGATGGTTTCACGAACGCCAAACTGATTAAATTCAGTAGACATGTATTCAATTTTCTTTGGGATTTCCTTTACAAACAACAAACGGCAGACAGGTTGCAATGAGTTGCTCTTCACTCCAATGCATACACATAGGTACGTAATATATTATATAAAATAGGTACACGACAACCAACACAAGGACCGCAATAAAGCTTTCGGAGAAAAGTAAAAATGGGATCAAACAGAAAGTATATATATCATGACAATTAATTTTTAAAGTGGCCATGAAAAAGTCATTTATTTAGTGCGTCATCAATTTATCTTAAAAACATTAATATTATATATAATAGTCAGATTTGACGACAATGGTTAACTTTTACAAAAAAACAAGTCTTATCCATCAGGAGATACATCAACCAGACTGGCAGAGTTCTCCTTATCGTGTAGTATTATTTGTTCTAATGTCTTGTAGGATACCTTATGCGACCATTGGATTATCTATCGATCAGGTCAGGTCAAGGCTCACAAGAAAACTGACTGGACCTGGATCCGTGGCAACTAGATTCTTAAGACCAATACATGGGTATATACCACTTGACCTAGCCATGAGTGTCATCTCATTATTAAAGCTAGACGTTGGCTAAAAACACAGCAAAAAATAAAGAGCCTATATAGGACTACATTTGCTTGTTAAAGCTGACATTGTTTTGCGCATCTAGCAACGCCATATTACCTTCCTCCATCGAGACCGTCTGCACAAGCACGTGATATCCTATCATAATATAATATCCTAATATATCCTTAGGATACTTTTGCCTGGTAGGGGTTTAAAAACAGTCAAGGGAGGTTTCTGGTAGTTTTGATTCAATTCTCTCGGAATTTTGAACTTTCATCATCAAACACACTACAAGCACAAGCCCATCCAATCCATTCCCTAATCACCCATGTCGTCCGCTCTTCACAGTCATCATTCATTACTAACGAAACCACTGCCAAAAGGCTTTCACGTATTATTACCACCATAATCCGGTTCACTGGTATACGCAGGGATTTTTAAAAAAGTTGCATCAGTTTCACTTCCTTAATCTATTCTAAAACCGCTTCGACCAATCAAATTTTTCTACACAACCAGGCTGAAATGATACTTTATACCGGATGATCTTCTAAAGCATTTCTGCAACAAAAGTCATCCATATTCTTCAACCACATTGAAATCATCATTTTTCTTTATATAGCTGAGTTTTCAGCGATAGGGCATCACTATCAAATCACTGGCATTATCCACCTAGCGAAACCTAACTGATTAGGCAAACCATCGCTAAACACTTTTTGGGGATCCTTGTGAATTATCAGGAAAAATCACTATTGGAATGCTGGTGTTTCCCAGTTTTTGACACAACCAGGCTGAAATGATACTTTATACCGGATGATCTTCTAAAGCATTTCTGCAACAAAAGTCATCCATATTCTTCAACCACATTGAAATCATCATTTTTCTTTATATAGCTGAGTCTTCAGCGATAGGGCATCACTTTCAAATCACTGGCATTATCCACCTAGCCAAACCTAACTGATTAGGCAAACCATCGCTAAACACTTTTTGGGGATCCTTGTGAATTATCAGGAAAAATCACTATTGGAATGCTGGTGTTTCCCAGTTTTTGGTCCCCTTAATTTTTTTAATAGGCTACATACTTAGATTGTTTCTAGCGGAGTAAGGGAGATTTATGTTCAAAAGATATTTTATTCTTGAGCTATTCCCAGGGGTTTTATTTCTATTGATTCTGTGAACGGTCAATGACTCATGACGGAAATTTTGCCACATCAAAGTTCCCAAAATCCTCCATAAGATGATATGCAAACTATATTCATCGTGAAATTATATGGCAAAATATAAACCATCAAAGTTGATGCAACATTTCTAAAAATCCCTTCGTATTATGTTTATGACGCTTAAAATACCAAAAATGAAAGGGACAGATAATCATGAGGACATAGGAGCATGGAGCATTTTCTATACGTTCTCATTGTTATGGGATTCTGTCGTACAGCAATCTAAATTCTATGGAGCACTGTTAGAAAAATTAAGTGCACACTGAAGGGATTCCTTTTCAACCTTGGAATGGGTTATGATGGGTTGATGTTCGTCGTTTGATGTGAAATAAAAGTTAGCAAACACAGTTGTGTTTATTGTTTTATGTTATTTTTAATATTCTAAGAATGGGCCTTTCTCAAGTATCGTTGTGGAGTCTCTAAACAAGTGTATATTATTCTTGTCCTTGGAACCACCATACACCAATTCCGAAATTCAGCGCTGTGCTGTGCGCAGTAGTGTTAAGTGAAACATAATGCATTTTAATTACTGCAGCGACGAGGACACAGAGTTAGTGTGACAAGAGAGGAGCGGAGTGGAGCCGCGCAGCCCTTTCCGTACTTACGCTCCTTGTTCACCATTCATTAGTTCGGCCGGATTTATGGCAGACCTTTACTTTATACTTCTTCTTTTACATCTCTCTGCTTTTTGGTAATGAAAATAGGAGCATTATTGTGAGTGTTGCAAAAATAAAAGGTTGAGCATTTCATTTTTAAAATAGTTTCTCACTCAGTTCACAGTTTCTGCTTCAATGATGATGCTGCTGATGATGATGATAAAACACGACTCTAAACTTGGATTTCAATTTTATGGACATGGTTACGGTTCATTATTATTACGCTCCTGCACGGCGTTTATAAGCACTTCGGAATGTTTTCTCTTTTCTTCTGCTCACCACCTTTTTTACGATGAAGTTATGCGCTGTCACATTCTCACCACATCATCCTCACCACACACCTGGCGTCTCATTCACCTCCATTAAAATAAGTTTACTTGTGCAGCACGTCTCTTTTGGGTTTGCGCTGAGGCAGCGAAAAGAAACTTTTTGATTAAATCTTTTTCTTCCTGTGAAACCTACAGAGGTATTATTTCAATGTTACTCTCCGCAACACCAAATTCATAGAAATGTCTGTTCCTGGCTTTTAGAATAATGACGATGAGGAGAATTTTGCTTTGCACGAGATTTGCATGGCCTTTCTCTGTGAAGTCTTGCCTAAGTTCCGCAGGATATTTTTCTCCGAGTACCTTGTGCCTTTTTTGCTCTTTAAAAGAATTTGGAGATAAGAGGATAGAGTCGCTCACACACTGTTAAGTATAAAGAAATCTCTCCGCATTTCATTTCCACTCATTGTGACTTGTGCATACATCACATTGTCATTATCCTCGAATTTGCAATATGAAGTGCTGTTGAACCTTTTTTTTTAGAAATGTGCGTAGAGGCTCGGCTGTAAGCCGACAAATTCCTTTTCTTTACTTGCATGACACTTCATCATTCCAGTTAAAAAATTGTCCTCAGAGAAAGGTGATCAGGCGATTCTTCAGTTTCTCGTTCTGAGCTTGTTCCGTTATCCCACCGATCTGCGGTAGGGAGACATTACTTATTTTTTCTGTGGAACAGGAACTTTTTCACCGCTTCCTTCAAACATAAATGTCGCAACGCACACGAGGAAATAAATCAGCAGATTGTGAAAACTAATTGGCATTAGTTTTTTTCAACTTGCGCTCCACTATTCCAAGCTGCTTGCATACTCGGGACATCAACTGCCTCGTTTCGTTGTTCATCCTAATTTGGGAGAAAATGCAAATCCTAACTTATTATTTTTTACTTGAAGGCAGTTCAAAAAGGCAATGAAAGTTTTACAAATCGGGTCTTGTGGGACTTTTGCTTAATGATTCCAAATCAATACGTCGAGTTGCAAGTGGAACATGTTTGCCCTTGCTAAACGTAAGCTAAGGCTCAGAAAAGGAAAAAGATGTTTTCCTACATGGCTTCGAACGTAAAAACTAAACTGTGTTGATGAGTTCGTACATTGCAAAATATAATGATGTGTAGTACTACTGCTTCCAGTCTACGTGGGTATCATATTATTTCAACACAATCTGCTGCTGATTCTGAATCTCATATTTACACTAGAGCTAAGTATGACAGAAATGGAAACTAGATTCCTTTCCAACAACCTTGCGTAACCTATAGAATAGCTTTTATTAGTTTTTCCCAGGTCGACCCTGAGAAAGAGTCGTGTGCAAAAATGTAGGAGTAAATAAATATGAAGGTGAAAGTAAACAAACTAAGTAACCACAAATGTCATTGCTTGGAATTCGTGCATTCTGAAAGTTATTCGTAATCCAAAATTCAAATAAATATATCCAAAGGTACTACTATATATACTTATGTACATGGCTACATTCAAAACGATGACATTTCAATGCATTGTGACATTTATTAATTTCGCTTCATATGTGCAGGTTTTGTGATTGTAACAAGGCAAAAACAAAAACATTAATCATCTTGATCTCGATGATGCTCACTGGTCAGAAACAAAATACGAATTGCTTGTTTGTTCTTCCTCTCTCGGGTCATTCACTCTACATATGCGCAGTGTCCATCATATAGTCTTGTAGATATGGAGAGTGCAAATCACACCGTACCAATTATGAAGAGCCGAAAACGCAGAAAGATGAATTGCTTTGAACACAGTATAATAATTATAGTAGAGGAACTTAGACAGTCGATTATTTTTCTAGGAGAATGCACCCGGTTTGGATGACTGCCATTAAGGTCCTCGATTATCTAGACTGTTTTGTTTTCCACCTTTAGTGGCTCATTAGAGGGAAAGAACGCCTCCCAACCCACCACCAACACCATCATTGTTCCCATCAGCGCACTAAGGACGAGCTTATTAATCAGGGGAAAACATGCAATTAAATAAATAAAGAGGGGCGGATAACTCCAAACGATGGTAGACATGACGGGGAAAGTTGACTCAGGGAAAACAGGAAATGTGCAAACTTTCTCTGTTCCTCCACTTGGCATTCATGCATTAACTGTTTTTATAAACTGTTGCATGGAACAAGGATTTACCGTGGAGTATAAAACGAGCTGGCGGAAACAAGTGAAGTACAGATTCAAAGTCAACAATCCTTGGGTACACTTTACACTTACCCTTTTGTAGGCTTATTGGGAATACACGACTGTCCGGAAAATTAAATAGAACCTGTAGAAAAGTCTCAGCTATCCTTCACGCCGGCGTAAAGTACACACTGCATATTTGTCTTCACTCTACTCGCACAAAGAAGCACACCAGCTGTTGACAACTGGAACAAGGACAAAAAATCCATCTTCGTTCTTTTCCCCCTCTTTTCTTTCACTCAAAAAACCAACTCATTGCAACATGAGTAGGAGGACGAAAAAAAATCTACCGGCCAAAAACATCACCACTTCTTTTCCTCTTTAAAGGAAGTAAAGTAAACAAGAGGATGGGAGAAGAAAAGACGCAAACACGTCTTTTATCATGTCGCCATTTTCACCAGACAAATATACACTCTGTGAGAGAATGAAAATCCGGAGTGTTTTCTCCGAAAAAGCATCTCTTCTGTGTCCTTTCAATCGTTTCCTCAAGAGCAACTAAAGGAAAACCCGAAACTCTTCTTATCCACTGATTTCTGGGATATAGTGACTTGCCATTTTTATGACGAAGATGACTAACACGAGCTTAGACATATATGTATATGTACAAGTGAATATTTAAAACATTTATTTCCGCACAAACGACTCCTTTTCCTTCTCCTCGATTTACTTATTAAGTACGCATACGTGAGATGGTTGCTCGCAATCTTATGTATAAATGAGCGCTAGTCTTGACTCGTGACTCCAATCAAGAGGGAAGCAGAAGATCCATGAAAAGTTTATTTGTAAACATGCTCTCTGTCAATAGAAGCAGTTTCAAACTATTTAACTTGGTTAAGAAAGTTGACATTGTTGAACTGAAGAGGTGGTGAGACTTTGTCCTTCAAAAGGCATTCCAAATGTGTCAGTAAACCTAAGTAAATCATAAAAATGCGCCATCAAAAGAGTTTCACCAGTAATCCATGAAAATACAGGCAAATATGCATAAAGGAAAAATTATTCCCTACAAGCTGGACATGTGGCTTGGTTTAAATACTAGATTCGAGCTGAAGCTGGGAAAATGCAAACATGATTAAAAACAAAAATGTAAAAATAAACTAATCTAATGCTTAACTAATATTCTTTATCTTAATTTCGTTGGAAAATAGTCATTTGTACTTCTTGAAATGTTTTAGACGTTAGAGAACTCTTGTTCTTTTTCTTTTATGTTCCCCTTTCATATTGACAATTAGAGGGTAATAATCAACAATTTACAAGTTGACCCCCAACAGGAAAGATAATTGGTATTTATGTCGACAGATATTGTTAAAATGAAGCTTTATTTAGCTTTAGCTAGTACACAACACGTAACAAGTGCATTGAATCATTTAACAGACAGTTTTTACAATTACCAGGCTCCCTCAATATCTTCTGGCGGTGTATCTTCTTCATCTAAAAGCCTTGTTTGACATTTCATATTCCTTTTGCCCGAAGTGAACAAAGAGGAAATCCCTTACTCGACATGATCATTAAAATTCATAGAAAACGATTATTGAAAATGAGCTAGACTTTTAATGGAACTAAATTCATTTTGAAGAATTGTCCTGAAGTTCCCACTCTTGAAAAAATCAAATCCACGTTTAATGATCTTGGTTTGTATTATGTGATGAGGTGAAAAGACACTTCCCCAAGGATTTAAAATGCCACGTTTAGAGATATTCCGTTTCTCCTTTTAGAAATGATAGAACATAATTATATATGCTCTCATACTCAATGAGCCATTTATTTAATGATGCTACATAGCTATATTACAACTAGCATCCCTTTTATACCCGTGCAAGAAAGAAAATCGTTTTTTAAAGAGAGAGAGAAGGAGGGAGGGAGAGAGAGAAACCGTGATCAAAGCCCATTTTTCCCGTGTTATCCTGCAGAGTCTCCGGGAAAGCGAGCCGATTAAAGCTTGTGTGTTGCGGTGTCGTAAATTGATGAATTATGGTAGCAGGTTATTGGAAGGAACGTGAGCTTTACAGCAGGTAGAGCGTGGATTGTGGGTTTGGGTGATTATTTCATTATAACTTATTCGCTGCTACAAGTTTACATTTTATGTAAATCGAAGTGCTTTGATCTTCCAAGAGCTGGTTCTGGTTCAACGAGCTATCAGAACTTTAAAGAGACTTTGATCAATTTCGTACTACTGTAATGTATCAACCTACTGCTCAATTCGGGCGACATTATTATTGCATCTATATAAAGGGAATGTAAGATAACATGCGAGGATATTATTACTTCGAAGCGCAAAATTAATTTAAAAACATTTACATAAATGCATATTATGGAATTCATTTTTCTGTCTTAAAATGTGAACCAGGTTACTATTTATGTTAACGGTTGATTATTAAATGTTTCTTTAGAATAGTTGTTAAGTAAACCCAACGGAGTTTAGATGTAATGCATCTAGCTATCAGAACTGCAAATATTGATAACTAGCTGCAGGCGACGCGACTAACCTTGCATTCTAGCAAATGAACACCACTGTGCACAGTCTACCTTCTGGAAAATATTGCTTTAATAATTCTAATAAATAAAGCCTGCAAAGAAGCTATCAATTGCCCTATGCCAGAAAAGAATTGCTGGAAAATGTTGACGTGGAGCTGAGATATGAGCTCATTTGGATTAAA
>JAHZNF010004307.1:0-46102 GCA_027744215.1 Troglopedetes dispersus
TAACGAGAGAAAAGGCTAGTATTTATTTTGCGGTGTGTGTAATCCAACCATTCTGACGAGAAAGGAAGAGTATTCCCTCCTCTTTTCTATCCAATTTCTCCATGTCCTTTCCCGAAAAGTTGCGTTAACTTTTTTTATTATACAGGATATTGCTTACGTTGCTTACGTGTAGATACATACGTTAATAACGAGAGAAAAGGCTAGTATTTATTTTGCGGTGTGTGTAATCCAACCATTCTGACGAGAAAGGAAGAGTATTCCCAAGTCATCAACAGTGGAAAAGATTTTTTATATGGATTTTGATATATAATAATAATCATAGTAATAATAATAACAAATAGTGTACAGATGTACGTACAATTTGCCAGACACATTTCTCCACGAAATGTATAATATGAAATGGGTAAAAAATGTTTTTGATGTGGTATCCGACAAAGTGACATGTGAGTCATCGTTATGTAATGTTCATACCACTAGTATGGATGGCATGGACATCTCCAGCTCAGTCACATGCACACACAGACAGACACAACACTTACAGATGAAACTTTTTTGTATCATTTTTAACACCCTCTCTCTATAAGTTATATAACAACGTGTAAACTTATTGCACAATCTTACTGACAAGGCTCTTAGAACCTAGCATGTATGTGTGGACCTTTTTTTATATAAAACATTATACGACAGTGCGATGGGACGTGCTATTATGAGGATATTTGGAGGCAAGAGAAAAAGGGAAAAATGAGCATTAGATAGGTGCTACTCACAACATACAATTTATATGCTCACAAGAGGCAAGTATTATGAAGACCCACAAGAGGAGGAAAAATAGAGAGACGAGGAGAATCGAGATGAGTATAAGGCACGCCGACAGCATACATAATAAAAATTGAGGCTCGTCCTTGTAATTACACATCATCGCGGCAATCTTCTTTCTTTCCTCTGTGAACAGGCGATGCTGCAAAGAGTGAATCATTATTATTATGTACGGTTCTCTTTTTATGTTTTCTTCGGTTCCTGCTGCATTTTTTGTATATGGAGCCCTTCAATACCACACGTATCCAAAAAAATATTATATGTATTCATTCATAAACTTTCGATTCTGGTGACTGCTCAAGAAGGGTTGTTTTGCAATAATCATCGTCGTGAGATATAACATAGGATAAAGGGAGAGGAGGTATAATAATATAAATCTTATACTTGTTTTGTGGTGGTAAAAAATTGCTTGTATATATTAGTACACGCGCATTTATTACTTTGTCTATCTAGGGAATAGTGGTAGTGGTATTGCTTGGATTTAAGGCGATGAATGCATGCATGCGTTCCAAGTCAAAGTTATTTGTTAAAGGGTCATTTATGGATGGATGTTGGGGGAAGGTAAAAAATTTTTAGCTGATATTATGCACAATGATGTATGTATTAGGTTTGCTGAGGCACGAGCACAGTGCGGTAGAGCACATAGAAGAGAAGTGAGCAAATGTGGATATTTATGAGGACTTGGTGTTATCAACTCATGATGATAATAATTTTTTCCCTCTCTTCTCTGTCTGGTAAAAGTTTTTGGTTCGTCGTGAATAATAAGAGTTTTGTGGAGAGTAGTCGAGAAAATCGCATAATAATGTAAGCCTTTTAGGCGTAATAAAGATCAGCTATGAAATACCAAATGAACTTTTTGTTGTCGAGAAGGATGGCTCAACCTCACGCACACACGTACTCGAGCTGAACCCGAATTAAGTGTGGCGGCCAGCCACTAAAATGAGCGTAGGGTTCATTTTTAATGCACCAAAATATAAAAGTGCACACCAGCAGCAACGTGCAATCCCGACTGGTATGGAATTATTACTGTAGTTTACTATCTTCTATGATAATGGAAGAGTAAACTATGCAACTCTCGTTGTTATTAATAGAGCAGGGAGAGTTACATCGGAGCATGGACATATTTTCAAGTTCAGACTTATAGCTTTACACGGTTCCAAATAAATGTTTTAGGAAGGGCAGTGCAGTGCACGTAATGCGCCCCAATTTGTTTATGCTATTTTACGACCGTAAAAGAAAGTTCGGCTTGAGTTAAAACCTATTTTATGTTTACAACGGAAAATGTCGTGGATCATGTTCTCCGAGTTGACGATGAACACCTAATCCAACCCAGTCCTGTTTCTTCATTTTCCGATTTGTTAAGCAGTAATGAACTTGACGAATCGGAAGTGTATGCAAATGAAAGGATTCGATACGTTTGCTTTTCATTCAGTTATCCCAAAGTTTATCCCAATCAGCCAATGCAATGTTGGTTGGTAAGTTGGTAGCTTCGAACAAATGTGCACCATGTAAATTTTTAATGAACTGCATTATTGCAGCCGAAATGTATGAGAAATTGGATTTCATGGGGTTGAATGAAGTCATTGACTGACTGATTACAAATTTTACTTGAGCATTGTTTAATTACGTGGGTAAAATCTAAATACCCTTGGTGAAAGAGCAGTAGCCTGTACTCAAGATGGTAATTACATATTTATGACGATGACTCACAACGCACTAATCCAATCATGTTGAAATATAGCGGACTATGAGACTCAGATGCGGCGACACAATACGAAAATAAGAATGGGATGTTATTTTTTCAACTTGAACTGCAACAAGAATTTGCTGTAATAATGCATAAGAATATAGTGTTATGATGTGAGATCAGGCAAGTAAATGAAATCATCAAACATATATACTTATAATCGAAGGGCACAAATTCTAAATAGGATCATTGGCAACCTCTTTCATGAGAATAAGAACGCTCTGGAAAGGGAGCTCAGTGTAAATGCAGTAATAAAAATAATAATAGTAATAAAAATAGTATTAAGATTAGCCGAACGTATCCAATAATTGAACAGTGGTAAGCTAAACTACTATGTACATTACAATAAAAAAAAGTTGTAAAGTCGTTTACTCTTTCTCAAGTTGAGACTCCGCAATTCCCTCTGGATTTCAGTTAAACTGCTTGGAGATGACGCAAACTTTACCCTTCTTTCTACTTCACCCCTTTCCCCGCGTCCCTCTGAAAGTTTCCTTTCTTTGGTGGATACCGGCAGCATTAGAACAAGATTGGAGTACGTCTGACACTCTCCACAACATACATTATTCAGCTGGCTCCTCTCTTTCAATCTGTAAAAAAAGGAGAAAAGGAAGGAAGGAATCATAATATCCACCCACCCAACACACGAATAAAATGAAACCGCAGTTAATATTTTCGACGGCTTCACCGAAATCAGGCGCAAAAGCAAAGGGTAAACCACACACAATTTTCTGCAATCTACTACAACTTACACTCCTACTTGAATTTCATCATTTCCATTTCCTATCTATCTTGTTGAGTCACTCATGCAGTAAAACTTGGGGGTGAAAGCTACACACAGTTAAGTTTCATCTGGGTTTTGTCGAGGAGAAATGTGCTTTTTGGAAGCCACAAAAACTCATTCGATTTCCTTTTGAATATATACACGATTATTTTATTTTTTGGGTAATTTAAGCTTGGCACTTCAATTAACTCAACGATGTTTAAAACTTTTTTTTTGTTATGCGCACCCATGATACCAAAAGTAACACTGTCCTGATCCAAACTTCAGATAACTTGGGAGATGCGGTGAGAGCAACAAGGTTCAAAGAACCTTTATTATCGGATGTCATTTTGTGCTGCTTGCGGATCCCTGTTCAAGTTTTGTGTCGATTTCGCTTCGACTGTCGTTGTGTGATGTGGAAATGAAATCAGGATGGCTCTGGATTCTACCAAAGTGAATGGTGGAGTGAGGCGGGTTTATGTTTTGTCACAATAACGAGTTTAATTTTGTTATTTTTTAATGAAATTGCCGGCCGGAGGCAAGGAACTGTAAAAAAAGATACATTGATAATAATCTTGGGAGCGTAATAATTACATTATGCCGAAACACAATGGGTATTGGAGGAGCGCGTGTCATACCGAACCGACCCTTTCAGTAGCCGCGGGAATATGACTTTATCTCCAGTCACCCGTGCACACAATGAATATACATAGTGGCGGCTGCTTAATTATATTTTTTATAAGTCTTATAAAAAGGAAACATGAGTAATTCATGCTTAAAACTTGTGCACTTTTTAATACCCGTATTAATCTTCTCGTTCTCGAAAGTTGTAATTTACCAAAAAATCAAGATTTCGGCGGAAATCTTATCTTATAACAGTAAAGCTTTGGAGGAAGAATTCCCTATGCATATGCTATTTGTAAAAAACCATTCTTCAAAGTGTTCATACTTTCCGGTAGATTAGTTCGACGGAAAATACCACGAGTTTTATGAATGGATGGTAGGAGGGACACATGTGACATTCTAAAAAATGGTCGTGTGTCACAGAATTATCAACTCCCACCAGCAAAGATTGACATTCTTCGGGGATATATCAGGAGCACATTGCAACGCCAATTCGTTCCAGTTTCCTTTTCCTTGAGCAAAAAATTTTTTTAAATGAGAATCGAAAAACTGAAAAGAAAAAATGAACTTCTCTTTTGCTTAAAAACGTTTACTCATTTGCCCAGCGAGACTGAAAAGAAAATCTCCCGCGTATTACAGTGCATCATGCAACATGTACGCTGATGGATTCCTGATACTGAAAAAAGTGGGAGAAAAAAAGTTCATTTCATTTCCAGTCAAGAAGAATCGTCCGATCCATCAATTTGAAGGGATAATAATGAATGAACGAACGAATGAATGAGTGATTACGATCTGGATATGTTCTATGAAAGTATAAAAGTTTAGCACAATACAGATATTGTAAAGGCAGTAAGTTGGGGAAATGCACACGTTACTTCCTCATACGTTGCCCGAGATGGAAAGTGAAAATGACAAGAGACAATGTGCAGACTGACGAATGACATGGGTAACGAAGTCAAAGCCCCCACGACTGCAATAATTATTGGTTAAAGCTTTTATATAAATCTCGAAATACATATCAACTATGCACAATGGAGAAGACACATGATAAACAGTTACGATTGGAATTGGAACGACGAAAAGACCTTGATTTTGCTACATATATTCTGGAGGACATGTTATTATAAAAGCCGTATCATATTTTGTTCATTGTATCTATGTATCTTATTTCGGTCCATTTGCATTTGGTTTTGAAAGGTATAATATGTTCTCTGCGTTTCCTGGTCGTCTTCGTGAAACGAAAAGGTCTAGTAGTATTATTGAGTAACTGTCCTTATCTAGGCATACGCTGCAATACCCAGACTACTTTTTGGGGGAAGGTGCTTATTTCCAGAGGATTTTCCCTTCAACAAAAAACTGCACCAATGTATGTATGTATACTTACTTGAGCTTATAGACCGAAATAAATTGTGAATTGGGACTGTTGGTAAATTAACAGTGGTATCTCTTTGAGTGAATGGATTTTTTTGACAACATATTACATAAAGAATTACTGACATGAAAAGGCTGCTGATTGTACTTTTTTTTCAGGAATACCCACCAATACGAAGTCAAGTGCACGTTTTTTCCTGATTACTGAGAGAGCACAAAGTACAGAAGGAAAATGCATTTAAAGGATTAAAGACGTGTAGCAAATTGAAGAAAAAAGTGCCTTTTGTGTGTCCACGAATTACTTTGTAGCTTCAGGAACGAATCAATAAGCATGTGAGTTAGTAAATGCACAGGACCAATCCAAGCATGGTATTTTTAAAAATATAAAAAAACGGTCCAGACTAGACAGACTGGTTTATATAATCCAATTTTTTCCTTTGGTTCGAACACAATGTTGTCAGATAATCATATAATTAGAAACCAGGTTGTACAAGGCCACATAATAATGACTAGGCTGCTTTTGTATGTAGTACTTGAATAAAATATTTCGTCAAATTCTCGTGCGGCTGTTTTTATGTACAGTACCTGCCAATTCCCGCTTTTTTCAAAAGAGTAAATAGAAAAGAATTATTGAAACAGTAATAATAATAATGAGTACAGGTTTAATATCTGGATACAAAGACCGTTCGAAATTGAATATCCCAATTTTCTAAATGATAATCGCAAATAGATTCCACTAAAACACACTAAGTTGCCACTAGCACAATAAAAAATAAATATTGCAATCTACCAAACATACGTCGCAAAGTAGATACATTCTCAAAGATTTATCCGTTTACAAGGGGAAAAAAGATCGACAATAGTGAAATCAATTCAACCAATGCCAAACATTACACACGCATGGAGGCAACGAACAGAGAAAGGAGAAAGAACAATGATAATACTTGAATGGAAGACCTTTTTTTTGTAGTTTAGTTCATTCACTCGCCCATTCACCCAGTCAGTCGGTTGTTGTGAATTTATTTTTTTTCCTTTCTCCATTCTTTATTCCTTTCACCATGAAATCCTATCAACCCATATTTGAAATGCATAGGTTTTTCTAATCCTATCATGTACGTTAGTTTACTACGACACGAGGCGTTCTGCGAAAAGAGATACATCGCTGTTTGTAGTTCTTTTCATCCACCACTTCTACTAAATAAAATACTAGCGGAAGTATCCTTCTTCGAGTGGAGCTATTACTAGAATCTAGGAACAAGAAGGATATTACTCTTCGTCTATAAACTCCGCATTATCCATTCACTTTCCCAATATTTTGATCATTCCTTCTTTCTCCATAAATCTTCCAACTCCCCAGTGATGTGCAGCTTCTATTTTTTTGCTTTCCCTCACAACAAACTAAGCCAACCCGAAAGTTTGCTGTTTCCATTCAACTAGTGTTATGCAAAGTACATGTGAGTTGTTTTCAACTCGCTGTGTGGCCAAGCATTTCTCATTCGGTGTAGTCACTGGCTCCTGTCCGTCGTGCATTTTTTTGAATTGATACATGTATATTTATATGTTTTCACTAGTCCAGGATGAATAACGTACGGACATCTTCATCCTTCATGCATATTTTAATTATGTATACATTCAAGAGAGCGGGGAGTATGCATCCGGCGGAAGGGAAATGTAGGTAGTGTACCATGTGGTGCAAAGACAAAATGGATTATCAATATCAATCCGAAAATTTTTCGCGGTAATGTATGCAGACAGATACAGAGTCATCGTGAATCATGCGGCTCTAAGTTATTTATGCTAATGACAAACTCTGCCTGTCTTGCCCTTTGTCTGCTGACATTACTAAAATTCACTTGAGCAATGTGCTCCACTGCTGAAACTTCTGCTCGCTTCCAATAAAAACAGACACGATTATCAGACTGCGGTTGTGGTAGCATATGGATGCGTGAAATGGCGTCGTTTGTTAAAGGATTAATCATTTTTTCTCTCCTTGTTTTCATCCATGTGCCTCTACAATGAGGCAGTATTTTTGCCTGAGTATCCGCTTGGTAATGATTTGTAGTGGATGTATGCTTCAGAATTTTTTATCTCGTATCTAATTCAAGAGGGAAGAGGCAAAATATTGCACGTTTATCTGCACTGCTTAACGTAGAAGGACGTATTATCAATTCATGAAGAAATGAAGGGACGAAAGAATTAACCCTAACAGAGGGCTTGTAAATTCTTTGACCTTGTCCCTTCACTACATCGAACTTGAAACGTGAGAGAGTAAGGTGAAGCGCAGCATTGCTGCGATATATTAAATTTAGAATGGGGTAAATTTAAAAAACACTGAGGAATAATTACTTGAAAAGAAACTCCAAATCTGTTTTTCTTCTGTTTACAATTCGTTGGATTACTTTTGCTATTTCAATTGTACATGTTCCGCCAGAAATGAAGCGTACTGTGCACAAGTTCATTGAAATCTCAAAAACAATAATAGCTTTCTTTCTCGAAATCCTGGTATTTAGAAGGGTAACAACAAACTCTTTGGGTAACTTTTAGGCAATAACCATTGGTGGGACAGAAAAAGTTCACTTTATTGTACTCGTGTGAGTGTCTACCAAAATTCATAGCAAAACTGATTCAGCGAAACTGTGTACATATTCAGACCAACAACGATGGAGACATGAAAAGTATAATGTTCCGTCGTCTCTATGTAGCTCCATCATTACGGAGACAAGTCTATTAAATGAAAGTGTAGGTAAAATGTAAGCAGGTAAATATCAATGGAAAAGAGGATTGTTGCACAGGATGAATATGTAGATTTTTCTTTAAAAAATTCTACTTTCCTTTGTTTGTCTTTGACAGCATTAATGTAAAAAAAAGTGTAGCGACTGTTTTGTAGTAATCATTTTACTTGGCTCATGAAAATTAAGCCTAATAGGCCCTTGTCCATGNAAAGTGTAGGTAAAATGTAAGCAGGTAAATATCAATGGAAAAGAGGATTGTTGCACAGGATGAATATGTAGATTTTTCTTTAAAAAATTCTACTTTCCTTTGTTTGTCTTTGACAGCATTAATGTAAAAAAAAGTGTAGCGACTGTTTTGTAGTAATCATTTTACTTGGCTCATGAAAATTAAGCCTAATAGGCCCTTGTCCATGTTTTTCTTTGAATTTTGTATATCATTCTTTTGCTCGTACCCCGTCGTTCAACACAATGCAAATGCAGTAACGTCCTCGGTTCTCACAGACTTGTTCATGCATATTACATGCATCTGTAAATAGAAAAGATACATTTCGCATAGCCTCAAGAGAAAAGATGTATTTTTCGAAGAAGACAGAATTGTACAAAAGAACATGAAGGTAGGAACAACGCAAGATTTGCAGGTAAATTTTACATAAGCACCTTGTTTACTCTTTTCCAAGCAAAATGCTTTATCACTTTCTGAAACGGAGACCTTGCAGTTTATTTGTACATGTAGGATCCGTAAGAACGAGATAGCCTAAGGATACTCATTGTTGGAGCTTAGGTATGATAATTTGCATTATACTCGCTGCACTGACGACCTTTTTACGGGTTTGCATTTTCTAGGTTCTCAGGAGAAAAGTGAAAGGAAGAACATGAAAAATAAGAGCGAATAGGTGACTGCCTAAGCAATGAATTATAGATGCAAGAGTTCATTAAATTTTAGAATCTTTCAGAGGGAACTGCTTCGGGAAAGTACTTACTATTTCCAGTTGCGTGGTTCAGCTGCTCACTGTGCGATGCTTTGATAAACTTACTCGAGTAACTAGGAAAGATTTTTTAAGTATTTTCTTTCAGGCTCTGGTTTAAAAGTACCTGACCAAATTCACTTACAGAGCGGCAAGATATACTGTATCGTTTTTAATCTTCTTAAAAATCCTGAATTACTTTCTTCTAAAGAACAGGTAATGAAGCAAGGAAAGTATAGAGAAAGCCGATACTTAAGCTTCTGGTTTGAGGGATATAGTCGACCAAAAAGGCTGTTTTTATCTTTTGTTCATCGTTTTAGTCAGTAGGCAATATCCTTCAAATATGTGTTGCAATAATTTAGGCCGGGGGTTTCGCAAAACCTCCATATCCCAATGGAGTGACTTTGTCCTTGAGAAAATCTTTAGACATGGTGAAAAATTAGTATGACCTTCATTTATACAACGGTTTTCATGGACATCAAGAGATATGTACTCAGCAAAAAAGCCTGGAAGCATATTAGTTTGGTTTCTGGTACACCTTGATTCGAGAGTCAAGGGCAAATTGATTGATAAGCACTGATTAACATAGATTAAATTAATATCAGGTCGAACGTCAGGTCCCAAATCTACCCATGAGTGTTCACTTGACCGTTAAAGTGGTTGTTACCACAAGGGAATGAGACTCGAATGTGCACGTGTGTATCATATGGTTCACATGGTTTTTCAGTTAGTTATATATATTTAAGAAAGTCAACAAAAAGATGAGAGCTTTAAATACTCTAGAGTGACTTTGTCCTTGAGAACATCCTTAGACATGGCGAAAAATTACTATGACCTTCATTTATACAACGGTTTTCATGGGCATCAAGAGATATGTACTCAGCAAAAAAGCCTGGAAGCATATTAGCTTGGCTTCTGGTACACCTCGATTCGAGAGTCCAGGGCAAATTGATTGATTAGCACTGATTAACATAGATTAAATTAAATATCAGGTCGAACGTCAGTTCCCAAATCTATGAGTGTTCACTTGACCGTTAAAGTGGTTGTTACCACAAGGGAATGAGACTCGAATGTGCACGTGTGTATCATGTATCATTTAGTTCACATGGCTTTTCAGTTAGTTACATTTAAGAAAGTCAACAAGAAGATGAGAGCTTTAAATACTCTGGTACTTGTCTATCCACCCGTGAAAACTTTGACGAGCAAATACTATTAACTTGTTATTTTGCCCAGCAGCGTGGAAGAACTCACCTAAAGAAATGTCTATTTACTGAAATATTTTATTATTTTAACCTTACATACTTCGCAGAAAGGCTCAATGTGTCAATGTACTTGAACTTTCATCCATTCCTTCACCACATTTTCATTATCAACGATTAGTGATCAACCATGTTTGAAGATATTAATCACATTTTTGCTGCCTTATACAAAATGAAACATGTTTCAAGTTTTTTAGGGGAAGGGTTGTTGGTAAACAGTTATGACTTTACAGGTGGTGGCACTTGAAACCGTGAAGTGAATCAAGCAACCCCTCACACAACCCACCAGCACTTGAGTTGTATAAGCTTTCTTCATTGTTTTTCTCACTGTCACTGCTGCTTTCATGCATGAGGTTCTATAGAACGTGTTGTTTCAGTAACTTAATAATTTGGTGCGAATGTACACACACGTTTCATAAAAAGTGTACATAGCTTTGTTGGATATATTTTGAACGTATTTTGACATTTGAAGTGTGAGCAAATAAAAATCCTTCCCAAAAAGTCAGCAGATGCTCAAGAATACAAACAGTTTCTACATTGAGACTCCTGGTATCCTACCCCACGAGACAAGATTAAAACTTTAGGCAATTCTGGTTATTTGCTGCCCTCTGCTTATTTTGTTAATATTGTCAACCAAAACGGATTTAGATATAGGATGAAAGTGTTTTGTTGATATTGCATTTGATTTTATATTCAACTTAAGCTGCAACTTAAGTATAAAAATTTTATGGTTGTACATAAATGCATGCATAATGCCTGTATTAGGCCTTTCCCATTCCCGACTAATTTCCATGTATTGCTGAGCTCTTGTGGCAACCATAACGCATCACCATATGTATAATATGTTTATGAATACAATTGTTAAGTGCCAACTGCTTCATTGATTGATGGTTTGTGCCGCTACCGTTTATTTTTCAACCGAATTATTTTGGAACAATAATAGCAACGATGCGTGTATCAATAATGCATATAAATTTGTTGATGCAACATAATAGGCCACAAAAAGTTATTATGAAGTTTAATCTCCGTCATTTAAGCGCATAAAATTGTCCATATGGAACTGGTGTGGTGGAGGATGCATGAACCACGCGGTACTAAATTTCGGACGGGGAAGTCAGTTTGTCTTGAATCAATTCCCTTCTGCTTTTGCTAGTAACATCAGTATTATGGTTATGTTACTCTGTATACGTGGAATACATGTAGGAGGTGGTAGCTTTATAATTTTAATACCACGCTTCGAGGTAATAAAATAATTCCTCTTGCAGCTGGCAGCTGCCACGTGATTTTTACAACTTTCTTGATGACGGAATCAGTCATGGTTTTTGAAGAGTGACATGAGAATATTAGAAAAAGGGTTTTAGTCGTATGTCGCCCGTCCCTGGTTGCCTTTCAACTTTACCCACTTATACCTCGAGCAAAAACAGTAATAAAAAGAAACATAAAATTGCCGATGGCAAAAAACCGTTGGGACTGGACCTTAATGAAATCATTTTATTCTAAAAACGTTTATGGTCATGCGTCATTGAATTACGAATCCCTGTGTAGACAGCCGTAATGGTAGTTTCTTTAAGCGATGGGGCGTCTCTCAACTTCCTGTTGCTCTTGCAAAAAAATGTAGGTACAAAATGTGAACAAGGGCAACTCGTGAAAAATATATTATCGTAAAAGCTGTAAGCAAGCGTATACAAAACGCTCGCCTCTAGGTTTTTTTAAAGACAAAAGCAAGTTCCTTCGTGATTTTCTCTGTATTAAATGTTGAGCCCCTTCTTTGATCAGTCGCAATTAATAAATTGTTTTGGTCACATTTAGCTCATGGCAAATTAAGTTCCAATAGCATTTCAATTCCATGAGCATAATCCTGGGACATTCGACACAATATTGTGATTTCCTAACGACTTTTGCAATCATTATGATAGATTTGTGACGAGTACACTCACGTAGAATTTGACTTTTACAATTATGTTAATATTGTGCCCCTGATTCAGCACCGATTTGTTTTTGAACTAGTTTTTACTTGTTTGCGTCACATGACTTCCATAACTTTTGACAACGGAAATTTAACGAAAAATTTACATGCAGAAACAAATGTGAAAGTTTGATATTGGAATTATGAACAAGCATCAACATCATTTCAGGGAAGGAAGAAAGTGCTCAGTGATTCTGAAAACTAATTTCCATTTCAAGGTTCCCTGTAGTACATTTCAGGAGCGAACATCGACTGTCTGGCCATGATCAAGCTCACTTAATATGAAACTTTATTTGTAGTAGTAACTAACTGCGTTTGGCGTGTTCCTCACATGCGGTCTTTTGCACAGCAACTTGAGTTTATGTGCTATTAATACTAAAGCCTCATTTTGTGGATATTTGTCAAAGTAAAATTGTTTGCATAACTCTTCCCAACTTTGTGGTTCCATCAGATTTTCAAGTCATTCTGTTTCTGACTCTCAGAAAGCTAAACTTACAGAGAGACGATTTACCCTTGTCATTTGTCAACCAACTTCCGCAAACGTTGCGCCAACCAAAATTTACAAACATTTAGTAATATTTGCACTCACTCCTTAAAATCTTCAAATATGACTCCAGGATCTCAGCATGTGGCGTTTTCATCACGTGGAAATCCACTTTCATAATTTATATGGAGAAAACGACGAACTAAATCTCTCAATCGCTCATAATTTGTATGTTTCGGGGATTCATGAAAATGTTCACTTTAATAATGTTATTACACCTACATAATTACGCCTTTAGTTGCAGTTATGTTTTCTTTCATTTTCAAATGGGAACCCACAGTGGTCACAGGCGTGACACATTGTAACTGTTTTATCATTCCTTCGATGCAGCAGAGGTTATATCTAAAAGTTACGCCAACAATATGCTCACACCACAAAACTCAAAATTTAGTGCGCAACACAAGTGTATTTACAAGGGAGCGGCTTGAAAAACACCCACATGACAGCAGCGGGCATTGCAATCTTCCAACCTTCAAGTTCGAGTGATCAAAAGAATACCATCTTCACAGAAAAGGAAAGTGATGACGGTAAAATAAAAATAATAGGTCCAATTTTAGCAGGGCCGATGGTTAGGGAAACGAATGCAAACATACGTACAATATGTACTGACGACTACGTTCATTCTTGGTGTACACGATGCGGTAGCGAAGCCCTATCAAATGGTGGTGTACCTAGGTATTTTATAGCCAAGCGATTTTACTTTCCCTTCCCTTTTTAGCCACGAAAATGCGTAAAAAATCTCCATCCCATAAACTTTAGTGATTTAGGTGCGTGAGGGGTTTTTAGTGATGCTTGTGTAGTGATCAGGATCGCACACCGACTGAAAATCTAGACTATTGGTATGGCACCAGAATTCTACAACCACCACCGCCACAAAAAATGAAATGTGCCCATTAGCCGGAATGCTATTATTACAGTTGTTAAAGTGCAAGATGATGATCACGATGATGATCCTATTTTTTGAGACTGATAGGAAGTATAAAGTGCGTGTCTAGAGCACACAGTAACAATGGATGCAAAAGCAAAAAAAAACAGTCACAAAAAAGGGAAATCTTATAACGCGTAATATGCTGTCCTCCCTGAAAAAAATTCCTTTCTTCGCTACTCAAAGTTATGTGTGTGGCTGTGTGAAGCGAAATGACATTGTAGCGGAGGTGGTATCATCTGTTTCCGTTTTCAAAAAACCGTTTCTCCAATTTTTTAAAAGATTTTTTAGGATGTACATACTAAGTTGCTTCTTGTCACTATACTTACGGTGGTGCAGCACATCCTTTACATTTTCGTAGCAAGTATTATGTCCGCAAGATATATATCTTTTCATAATATTCATGGTTGGAACATCGGGCACGCTCCTCTTTGCCCATCATCACACAATTTAAATGGAATTGGAATTTCCACTGACATATGCTCAGCACATTTATAACTTATTCTTTTCAATAGATTCTTAATTTTTTACTGAGAAATATAAAGAGTTTTCATAGGCAAAACGTCTTACATTTCCGATCTCTCACGGTGCCTTCGAATTCATACCATGTTCTCAACTTCCCCTTTTTCCACTAATGCTACCGTTTTTGCTTTATTCTTTACAATATTTTTCTTGAACATATTTTATAGGCTGAAAACATCATAAGATCTTTTTTACTTTAAAGTAGAGAAAAAGTTGTATTTTCTTTAAACCACAGTTTCCTTTCCTGGCTCATATTACAATTTTTAACATGCATGGAGCAACATTCAGAGAAAAAGAACATTTGCTCAGGAAACTAAAGCACAGCGGCCGTGTGGTACTTCATGCAGACAGCTACCATGAATCAGGGGCGCATAAAATTACGCATACCTAGATTCATAAATATTCAAGGTATATCATGTTCTATGTGTGGACTGGGCTCACCCTTTTCTTGAGAGTAGAGTGCACGTCACATTTTACCGTATGTACGCACAGTATTAATGTATGTTTTTGTTAGATGCGTGTGCTTTACGAGCCGTGACGTATACGTTAATGCTGGGTCACATATAACTTCGCAGAAAAGAAAACATTGTTTGAGTTGGTGATGGAAATTGTCAAAATGAATTTGTAAATGGGTGAGTCGGAAAATAACATTTATTTCTTCACGTAATAATCCGCATTATTACATCTTTAAAAAATTCATTGGAGGATAGATTACTACTGTGTTTTTCAACTAACGATGTGTGCAAGATTGCAAGCACGCAATATAAGGGTCGAGAATTTTGGAGGAGATAATATGTTGCGAAATAAGTTATGATAGTTGCACCAAAATTTGTTGCGGTTACACAAGTTTGTAAATTATTTCATTGATTGTTTTAACTCAGCTTTGTCTTGTATTCTTTCATTCTTGCAAGTCTGCTTTTTGAATAAAATTCTTCTAGGCACAAAATTACATTGAAAACTATGCGCGAATCAGACACTCAAAAACTTTATTTAATCATAATGTGAATTCTCGTAATTTCTCATAATAAACCATGATGACTTTTGCTAAGAATGTGGGCTGTGCAGAGTACTACCTAACCAGTGGAAACCAGTAAAAACTTTCATTCAACTTCAATTCCAGCAGAGTAAAAGCTAGCTTGTCAGCAGACAGTGAGCGGATGAAAATGGAGAAAAATTTTATTACAAAGTGGCAAATGTTAACTTTGATGATGATGACAGGAAAAAGTCAAAGGAAAGCACTTTTGTGAAAGAAAAAAAGTTGATAAAGAATTCATAACTGAGTCTTTCATTTTCTTTTTCTTCTTTTCATGACATAACTACGATTCATATCTTAATGCATTTCATAGACGCAAATATGTACATCTTAAAATGTATTCTATTATTAGAAACAAAGATTTTCCGGGAAATGGAAATGTCCTTCATTTCATCAGAGAGATTTTTACCAGTCCTAACGAGATTAAACCTGATTGTGGGTTCGCCCAAGACTGTAGGAGTTATGAGTGTCACCTTGTCCTGCAGTCTGCCGAATTTTAATTTTTCACTTTGTGAAGCTCAAACCTTGTCAGTCTTGGTCTTATGAATTACCTATACAGCTTTAAAAGTCATATGATGTAAAAAATTACATGCACAATGGTATACGTACAATTGAACTCTGATATTGGGAAGGATTTATAATTTAGATATTGCAGGGATAATTTAAATAATGAATTGCATAATCAAAAACTTAAATTACAAATTGACATATTGACTGTCCTTTATAAGCTTTTTGCAGGATTTCTTTCAGAAGCCGCGCGGTGTTCCAACTTCCAAGCTCATGGATGTCCTCGTCATAGGTTATAACAGTCTTTTTGTGGTAACTTATTTAAAGCTTCCGCTACCCAATTTAAGTAATCCAAGTCTGTGAAGTCCGGAAACTTTATACTTTCAATCAGTTCTTGAACCGCAGAATCAGCCTACGCCTCACCAAAACACAGATTTCCCTCTTTGTGTATAAATGATTGACTTCATCCTTGGCCATGGTGGAGCACGTGTGTGAAAAAAAAACTAGATTGCAATTTACGCTCTCAAATCTAACGGTGGTGAAGAGGTTGCAGTAAAAGAACTGTCTGAATTCCGCTCACACATACCTATAAGAATTACAAAAATGGTACAACACAACATGAAAGAAAGGCTTAATATAAGGATTTATGGGTGGGAGGCAGTTTTTCTCCTTTAAAAAAGTTTCCCGGCAAAAGCCTTACCTTCCACGGATCCTTGGAGTAAATAACTTGCTAAATTCCTTTAACTTGTTCCTGTCTCTCATGTAACTTCAAGGCTCGAACATGGGAAAAGTGAAATATGTTACTAAAGCGCTTTCTATATGTGTTGTGTAAATTCAACTTTTTTGTTAGATGTACCCTTTTCCGGAGATATAAACTGGCTGGAAGAAGCAAGAAGTTCATCCTGTGTGTGGAAGGAAGGAAAGGGAATAGTATAGCAAAGTGGAGTATAGTAGACTTCCGAAAAATAAAAAATGTTCACAAAATTGACATGTATTTTTATCTTCCGCCGTGGCCTTGCTTAGTTATTCCCATTAGATATATTATTCTGTAGTGACTCATACATTTTTTCCAACTACATTCTTTGTCAGCTGTCATACTGTCCTGTAAAATGAAATCTTGAATTTGTTCTTCCTCAGAAGAAGCGGGGGACGTGATTCTCTACGTGAGACATCCACAGACAAAACTTTTTGGTTGGTATTGAATTTATAAATTTTTTTGCTTGTGAAGAGGAACACCACGCGAGTCAAGAGAGTGACTTCCGTTTTGAATTTTCTGTGTTTACAAAAGCAGCATTTTATGTAGTACAAACATAGCATTGGAAATAAAGAACAATAGAAAAATACTTGACGGGCAGTCCACTGAAACACAAGACCGTTTTCCTGAAAACGCAACTGGCATTTGGCTTCTGTCAAACTTCAGTCTTCAGGCAGCCACAATTATATTCTTGGCAGTGAGGCAAGAATACGGAACCCGTGACGACGGTCACGGTGCTACTATTTCTTCATATTAGGTTAGACATGGTTCTCTGAAACATTTCGTCAATCAAAGACTTGAAATGACACCAGTGTCCGTCCCTGAGCAGCAAAGTTTCTTGATGCGCTTAACTATTGTCTGCGATAACGTACTAAGATTACTTTTTGAACGCTAACTTCTGGAATTTGTGGTTGGGTGTCTCGAGAAAACTTATGAATTTTATGTTCAACATGTCCCAATTTGATTCCGCCGTCTAGCGACAGGTTAACAACCACATAGGTGATTAAACTAAAGGTTCATCAACATCAAAATCTGGGAGTGACGCAATGGTCAAATGTATCATACAATCAAAAACGGCCCATAACATGCATTTGAGTACAGCTTGAATGGTCGTTTCGCTCAGTAAAACCACTCAGTCTTTAACATTAAAAAGTATCACTATTCCTTCTATTCCATTTAATGCGTAAAAGAGTATTTTTAAAGTCTGCGATTTTCACCATCCCGTCTCCTTTTTTTGTTCCACTAGAAAAGTTCCATTCATTCCCATTCCCCTTTCTACATTTCACATCACACTTGCGAATATTTTTTTACGGAATGTTTGTCCGTTTATATGACTTGTGATTCGTGACTGATATGGAATTTCTGTAAGTGAACAAAAAAGTGATGAAAACAATATTGCTTCTGGTGAATACACCGAGAAATAGAGGGGGTGCAAATTCCTGCCAAAAATTTCACGGATGCTTAACTCAGGTGCAACCACTCACTCCACCATTTCTACTTTTATGTCTATTATTTGACTGACTTGAAGCGCTTGGTCGTTCTCTTCTCCCTTTTATGAAATGAAAGGGAAACGAAAGGGGGAAATATATATATGTATTGACTTGGTGCAATTCTTTCTCAGAATTTTTAAGCTTTCACTCACTTTCCTGTATCCTTTGTTTGATGGAGAAAAGAAACGCCTTCATTGTTCACTTTGCTTTTAAAGCGAAAACTATAGCTTTATCATCAAGAATACATAAGAAAAGGAATGGGTAAATGTTTTCGTATTATACCCAGATAAAGTAGGCATGGGTACCTGCTTTTTTTCCTTTTTCCTTCACAGTGAAGTGAGCATTCGATGAATGCCTCAAATCAAAAATGGAGAAATGTGTGTAGAACACGGTGGTCCTTGAAAAGTGAACCGACTATCTATGGTATGTGCTCAATGAAAATCTGAGATTTCGATTTGGATTCCTTTCTCACATACCATGTGCTACAAATGCTTGGCTAGAAGGAAACAAATGAAACTTAAGCCGACATTAGGTTTTTTTTTCAAATGTCTTCAAGACGTCAATGTCATTTTTACCACTTTCCGACGGTAAGCATAAAAGTGTGCACAGTGACATGATTTGACTCGTTCCTTTCTTTTCTGGCTGGTCCGAGGAACAAACTGCGAGAAACAGGCGTGCACACATATTCGAAGGTATTTTCATTTCTTCACCAAAGAAAAAACTTTCGCCGACTGAATACGCTTCGTGCATGCCTTTTTTATTACATAGTAAGCATCGCATTTTCCACTCCCCTCTTCTGTCGCCTCGAACATTTTTTTGGAAGAAAATAACCAGATGGATGAACGTTAAGAGAATCAGAGAAAACAATGAATGCCATGTATGTATCAAACCTCAGATCAAAGCAAAGTAAAAGTATCAACGCCTGGATGAAAACGAAAGCCGCAGTGGGAGAAAAAAATTGTAGCATGTATACTTCCTTGAATAAATACGAAATAAAAAAGGCTCACATGCTTTCCTCCTACTTGTTTTACTACTTCCTGTCCCTTTTGAAGTCCGATTTCAGTGCAATCCACTTAGTTTTTTTTCCATGAAGGTGACATTGATATTGAAAAGGAGCATCGGGAACACAACACGACTCAAAAGAAGGAAGGGTGACTGGTTCCTTGCGTGAATAACATCATTTCATCACGCTCAAAAGATTTAAGGAAGGAAATTGTATAAAAAAGAAACATAAAAAACAAACAGAAACAGAGGCACAAACCCATCCAGTGTTCAACCACATCATTTCATTAGATTCTAATAAATTGACATAATTAATTGGAGTCTTCTTTATGACAACGCTTTATCCCCGTTTTTATTATTATACTACTACATAAGATCTAAAGATAAAGTTTCCTTATTTTTCTGAGTTCACTCAGGGCTGAAGACGACAGGAGCAGAGTGAATGGATATTAGAGGAAGGAGTTGTCAAACCGAATTTGAGATGGAGTCAAACAAGTGGAACTTCATCGATGAGGTACATTAATGGTAATATATTTTCTCCCCTCCGTTTCTTCCCACAGTTAAATTTTTCATGAGGGACAACTTGATAGATCATTTTGGTTTTGATGGTAGCAATTTACTGTCTTCATTCAGATACCTGCAAAAAGCAGAAGAATCAATACGGAAGTGAGTGCTGTTTCCCCTTCCACTTCTTAAAAAATTGTGTACATTTCCTTGTAAGAGTGCAGCAGGTAAGAAAGAAGATATGTATCAATAGTAAATACCTTCCCACGCGCACAAACATGATTATGGACCCTGAAGAAGTTTTCCTGGAGTTTCCTTTTAAGAATGAAAGGAATTCATGTGGAACCTTTAGTGTGACAGAAAAGGAGGGAAGGAGATGCAGTTTAAGTAATGTACAGTTGTTGTAGTATTTCTGATGTATTATTCGTAAGTAAACAAGTTAGAAAACAAGATAAACCTGAGCACACAAAACCTTGTGAACGCCTTTCGTCTCTGCCTTTATTTACTTCCCGAAAGTTTGTCTTGCTCGAACTTCCTGATAAGATAAGACCATTGTGCAAGGTGGATACGCTTTACTTAAAATGTTTCGGGGAAAAAAGGGACATTCTCAAGAAACTACATTTACACACATGAATGAATATCTATTCAGCTCTGCTTCATCTTTTCTTGTGTTACTTAAAAAACTTGTTTCTTCCTTTCTATTGGTTTCGGTTCGACCACCCACTCAAGTCAAGCGGTTTTTTGGAGGAGCTTCTTTTTCCGTAAATACAATTTAAAATGAGTCAGTAAGTATTTTCTCCATGATAAAATTTCTACGCTCTATGAATCCACCATTAAACCAACAATTTAGTAAACCTACTGACCAAAAAACGAAACTCAGAAAGAATGTTTTAATGCAACTTTCAGCTTTGGGATAAAACAAGATTTTCCTTTTTTTCTTTTGAGAAAATGCGTCCTTGTGCGGAGAAATGTTTTATTTCGTGCGTTGGATTGCAAAAGGAATAATAAAAACAATAAACAGGTTTAATGGCTTCTTTTCAGTTGCACTGTTTTCGTCGATGATGCATTTTCACTGAAGTTTTGTTTCAGGAGGGAAAAACTTTCTTCCCTCTGATTCTACCAATAACACGGTTTAGTAGTTGTTGAACCGACATTGGGTTTTATACTCTAAATTCGTCGGTTGATTTACTTTTGTTCTTATATGCTTTACCTGATCACAGTTTTTGCCACCCTCGCGTCTGATCCGAACCCTCGAATTTGCTTTGGTATTATTAAGCCTCTTTAAGACAGAAGCCAAAGGAAGGGGATAACAATTTCGAGAGAAGGAAAAGTACATAGGAGAATATATCCAGTAAGTTAAACTTATCTGCTACCATCATCACCATCATCATTGTATCACTCACAGATTGAAACCAAGGACGAATGCAGTTGTGTGTGTGTGATGAGAAAATGTTGCGGAAGAGGAAGCACTGCATTTCCATGTCCTTCATGTCTCGACGTGCCTTTGATCAAGATGGAGATGTCTTTAGGGTAGTAAAATGCATCAACAAATTTTCTGTCTCGTTCTACTCGGCTACCGAGTTCGTAGCATTTCCGCATACGAATTTTTGTGCAACGGAAACGCTCACCATTTCTTGGTGCATCGGTGTACGAATAACAGGTTATTTTATCACCCGAAATGATTTTTTTATAAGAACCTTATACTATCAACAAAAAAGGGAGGTAATAATCATGAATATCTATCGACCGGAAGGAAACAAGGCTACCTATTTTCTCCTTTAAAAATAAATAAGGCTCAGACTTTTTCACCCGAGCTCAAAACTAAATCCAAAATTATTGACAAAAAGATTGAACACAGACACACGTAAACACAAAAAAGATACAAGCGTATTATCATGAAGGAGAAAGGAAAATCTCCACGAATCCCACATTCCCAGTCCCCAGTGTCCATCACCCGGGAATTTTCAAGTTTCAACTTTTTGCCCTTCTTCCCATTATAGACCATGTATGTAGCATATGTGAGAAGAAACAAGTAGATTTTTTTTTAAAGAAAATGTTTTTACTTTCGTCCTCTTTGAAACACTTGCTAGATATGAGTGTAGGGATATTATCAAAAGGGGAAATGTTTAGGACATATAAAACAGTTTGGGGGTGGCGATTGGTTTCCTGTTCTTTCTATCCTTTGATATATGTATGTATACTTGCTATTTTCTATGTTACTGTGTGAAATATTATCAAACAAATTATATAAAAGATAATACCTTATGTATCTACATAGTTTGCAACTTTAGTGGCCACTTCATGTATATGACTTAACATATTGTGAATATGAAGAAAGATGAGACTGAGCTAGTCGTTTAAATGTCTTTTCCCAACTTTTCCTGACTACGTCTCTCCGTGAGTATCATCATCACAGTAGTAAAGTTTTTTTTTACCTTGTGTGTGTGTGTGTTTGCGTGTGTTTGAACGTGAGGTTTTATTTCGGAATTATCTTTTCGACTTTTCCACATCATGTACAAAAGTTTTGTGTATACTGCTTCGGGTGAAGATTTGGGATTTGACTTTGAAGGACTTAGTTCTCCAAGACTGGTACTTTACACCACATAATATTATGCCGCGATATTACAGGGGAAAACGTCAAAACTCTCGGCGTCTGTTTTGAGGTTGCTCTTTTTCCTCCTGCTTCCTGTCCTGAATAATATGACTCACAGCGGTGCAGTGTGTAGAGAGAAAGAGAGGGTCGAGATCTGAATTTCTAAGATGTTCGAGAACCATAAACTTTGTTGCGTTTGTAAGCAAAAAAACTCGCAAAATGCGTGGTGGTGGTGGTGGAAGCAGTTATATTTTTTCATTCGTCGAGTGTTTACTTTACAGCTAACGTTTGGCTTTTATATATTTGTGTGGATTCTAAATGAATTAGCTCTTGTGTTTTGTCGCTTCGTGTGTATGTGTGTGTGTGCATTTATGTTTCCTTTACAACTTCAACCTTTGCGTTTGCTTATGATGATGATTACGATGCGGCAGTGGAAGAGCCTCGATGTGTGAGCAAGCTGTAAATTTTAGTTTGGCAATAGAGACTGAGAATAAAACCCTTTTAATCTTGCTCTCCAGGAAGACCTCTTTGCTGAGGTTCGCTCTAAAATGAAAACTGAAGCTGTCTTACATGCACATTATATGTGTAAGTAAATATATGAAAAAAATTGGAGCTCTTCCTTCCGTGAGTTGTTTGAAGTAGTAATAATAACAGCAAAACAGAGTCATTTTTAGGTTCGGAATTATGGCACGTTGTAATAATGATGAGGAGACTTTTACGAGCTGTTATTTCAAAGTTCAGAGAAGGAAAGAAGAAAGCGCCACTCCGAGCCTTTTCTACATGTACGCCTCTCTATGGAAAATGAGCAGTCGGACAGGAAGTGCAAACTAATAAACAAAAAACCTAAAAGAGTACTCTTTTGAAGAGCGTGTGATGATGTGGTGGAAATGGGTGGACTGTGCGGAGTGAATGGAATGGTACTTGGTACATCAGAGTTGAACATTGAGTCTTCTTTCATATTTTCACATTTTTATGCTATCTTTTACGTCCTCGTCCTTTTTTGGTTGTTAACACTTTCATTAATGGCAAAATGGAAGTATGCCACTGGAAAATGGCGGGGTTAAATAATTTTTTACTGTAAAACGAAAATAAAATTGTATTGGAACAAATCGAAATGGTACTTGGGTAGGTACTTAAACCTCCATTTTCACTCGAATTTGTGAATGTGGTTGGCGAGGAATGGAAGCAAAAAATCAATTCACGCGCAAGACATTTTAAATCGAGCAATTTTTTGCTACTCCGTTTTTAGGTCGTTTCAACAAATAGACCGTTTTGACTACTGCTACTTGGTTTTGAGCTTCATTTGTAACATTATCACGTTTTCCACACATATTATTATGGATTCGATTAGTTGCCTGAGTGGGAAGAATAACCTTGACTGAAATCTGAAAAGATGGCCCTACTCGCCCATTTCCTCTCAAAATTACTATTCGATAATGTAAATGACCTTCGTTCTGGGTGGTAATGATAATGGTAGCGGGGAAGGTTAGAAACTACATTTAAAATGGACAAATTCATGGCAAACTACTCAATTGGTCAATTTTGAATCGTAACTTTTGGCACACTTCAAAAAATATTTTCGATTAAAATCCCTCGATGTAATGCATCCCAAGTATTTCTCCGTTCAAGTCAAAAACTTTTCCCTCCAATCTGTTCACTTGACGTGAGAATTCCTTTCCAAAGGTTTAGAGTTTTGTGTGCACTAGAAAAATTTTGGCCGAGAGTGGTAGACAGATATTTAAGTTGGAAGAAAAAGTAGGCTACCTCCGACGCATTTATTGTGGTTGTTTGGTCAGTGGAAATGAACAAGACAAACCAATATTTTCGTTGGAACTTTCTCGGTTCGAGAAGGGTGAAAAGTAATATTACGCTGAAGTCAGCAAAAGGGGTCACGAATCAAATCAGGCATGTAAGATAATATAGGAATCCAGAGAGTAAATAAGGAACAGGAAGGGAAAACTTCAGAAAGAAGACGAACTTCGCTCGTTCTAGCAGTAACATACACAAACATGCCAAGCCAACTAGTAAATATAAAAATTGCGCTTTTCTCCCCAAAAGTCATACAATAGGTATGTGCAGGCCTTTCCTCTGTTGTCTAATTTTATCACGTTCTTTTCTTCCATATCGTCCATCACTTGCATATTCTGTATAAACTCTCGCTCGTCAGCATCGGGAAAACATGTGCACACACTCCGCCACGGAGATTTCTACTTGGCCACAAATTGAGCAAAAGTGAATATACACTTGTACGTCTCCCTCCATATGTCCTTATCGATATAAGAGTATTTTGGCAGAAATAAATGCTTTTGGTATCTCCAAAAACATATCTTTTCGTATTAGATCTAACTGCGTAAGAGATTTCGGTGAAAAAAGCATATGTTTCTGATGTGTGTGTGTGTGCATGATCTTTGTCTATGAGTGCACTTGTGATACATAACGCGCTTAATACGAGAATCGTCATTGTCACCCTAGGTCTTTCGTGATCATGACTTCTCTACTCTCGCACGAACCCACGTTTTTTCTCACATATTTCATATTTCAGGATTAGTGGGCCGATGTGGGCAATCTGGTACATCCCTCCCTTTCTGTCACCGAGGCACGCACACTTTTTTCTTCCTAATGTGGTTCGCCCTTTTTTCCATATTTTTTTTTCAAGTATTGGGGAAAATATCTGCTAGGAACTGGTTTGATTCGTGTCTACTTTAGGGAATTGGACCGGGAACTTGTTTGATGTCTATAGAGGTGTAGTAGGCACTTTCTTAATTTTTTTTATTTGTTTGGTTTAATTTTAAGCTGAGAAATTTAAATCTGAGACTCATGAAGATTACTAATATTATTCGTGATATCATCGAACATTTGGGTAAAATGTACATGTAATTAAAATTACGTACTAGAAATATTAGAATAGTCATAATAATGCTGCTTCTTATATATCTACGTTTCTTAATTGATGGAAAGTTTTTCTTGTGGCTCATTATTACCCTTTCAAAACATAAATAGGATAAATGTTTATTTTGAAAATTGTGAAGGCGGCTCATTCCTTTTCTTTGGTCTGCTGCTGCGATAGCACGAGCACCAATGGTGCCACCAACACAGTACCCATCTAATTTCCAACTTGTTTGCTTGTTTGGCGACCATAATTTCCCCAAGGCCTTTTGGCTTGATTGATTGCTCCTGCTCTCCACATGTTCATGGAGATAAATTTAGAATGTTTGAAAAACTAATTATGGGAGTGAACAGCAAGCGGTAAGTAAAGTATAAGCATGAACTAATGTGAAATGGCTCTGACTTTCTCGTACTCACAGTCGGTTCTTTAGTTTTGTCTGCAGAGAGGAAAATGGAAAACCTATGCATTATTATTATCCCTTTCTGAAAAAAATGTAGACAATGTTTGTACCATTCCTTAATGTAATTTTCGTCAATATGCATATATCATGTAGGTATGGAAAATGTATTTATCTAAATAATATTGCCACTCTCATACGAAGAAAACAGCGTTTTGAAGCATGTGTGATATACATGTTTACAGTGTTTTCAGTGGTCCTACTCCTTCTTTTATTTATTAGTTGTTTAAAGAACAAAGTCGACAGCGAAGAAGGGAGATACAGACGGAAGGAAAGTTTACGACTGCACTTAATTCACAAAGTTTTGCTGAACATAATTTCTCACAGCGAGAGAGAGAGAAAAAAAGTTCTTGCATTTCTACACTTCAAGTGACATTTGTAACACACTTACATAAATACAGCATACATACTCGTCCACATTCTAAAAATGCGAGAGAGTGATTCCAACACACCGGAATTGTTTAGCTATACACTTTTTTCTGGAGCTTTTTAAAAAATTAAGTAGATTTCGTGGAAAAAGTTTTTTGTGACCTTACTTGCGACTACGAATAATGAGAAGGGTAAAGGGTTTCTTCTCACCGAGCAAAACTATTTTTTGGGTCACCGTCTTAATTTTGGGTAAGCGTGTGTGCACACGTACGTACATAGTCGTAATTTAAACATTGGTAATAAACAAGGCGCTATTTTTTCCATTTGCAATAATCATAAAGTAAGTCTGGCATTGTGGTTTACTTTTTTTCAAGGTGATATTCATGCCACACCGTGTATCCATCTTGTCGGGACCGTAGGCAAAAAGAATTTATACATTGCGAATAAAGAGGTACACAAAAAAACGAGGAACACACAGTGCATGCCGACAATAATATATATTACCTGCTCAAGCTTTTTGTAATTATAAATCCTCATTGATTAGCTTACCTGGTTTGATTCATTGGAATATTGCCACAAACTTGGCATGTCACTTGCGGTAATCGAAAGTGACCAGGAGATAACTGTCGTTGAGGAGTATCTAACGAGATGTGCAGGTATCTTTATTATCAGCCTGCAAAAAGTTATATCAATTCTAGCTTATTTTTTTGTTGAAGTGGCCAAGCAAGAAACTCCATATTTTGGAGGGTTTATAAGCCTAAATGATCTGTCTCTCTCAATTTAGCTAAGCACCACGTCTGGCTGGCAGCAACAGATCTCTTTAAAGAAGGAAGTTTTACCTGGATGAATTCTGGAAAAGCCGTGAGCAACCAAGCCCACTGGCTTGATGGGCAACCGGACGGTGGACTTCGACAGAACTGCTTGTTGATTAATGGCTTGACACTCAAGTGGGAGGATCAGTCTTGCTCATTTATTTATTGCAGGCCACTCTGTCAGCTCATTTCCTAGCTTGGTTGAGAGCGTGAGTGAAGCTTTGAAAATTATATTGTGCGCCAATAGTGCGTTAAAGCTACCTGACCTACCATTACGAAAAAGCCTGTTCGAACTTAAATCTAAAGACTTGTTGCAAAAATGCCATTGAGTAATATGTAAATAAAAAATAAATTTTCAGCATGCAGCTAAGCAATTGAAGAAAAAGTGTAGACATTCTCATTTACGCTGTCGCTAGACATAATTTGTCTTTCTATAATATATCCATTTATTTGCCTAAAGAAGCCAAGATGCTGGCTTTCCACTTCTTTACATGTCATGGAAAATCTCCAGAAGATTGTGCATAAAGTGAGACATTCAGTTTTTAGCATAGACTATTTTCACTGATCCTGTATTTTGGCTTGCAATGTGAATAAAGCTCCGTTTCACACTATTTTACCAATACTTTCCATGTGATTTTTGCCAGGATAAAAAAAATCGCAGGCAATTCAGACGGTAATCCTATCGCGTCAAAGTGGAGCAGTGAATGAGATATGCATTGGAGAAACAATCCAACTTGCTGTCGAAGTGCAAGTCTCCGGTTTTATAGCCATCTGGTCTCCGGAGCCAGAGCCTGAAGTGTCAATCTCCTTTTTGTGTTTGGAGTAGTAGCTGTCTTGCTCCAGCTTTAAACAAATGTGAAGGTCATTTAGATATGTAAATTTAGTATCCGCATTGGCAAGTGAAAACCAGGCAATTTCAGTAATGTGGCCTTTTGCAAGGCAGGAAAATAAGGAGCGGACAATTTTCCCATATATCTTCATCAATGCAATCTCATCGTCAGTCACAACAGGAGTAAAGCACATCCACGAACCTACTTTCTCCTTCCGGTGATCTTTTACAAATCTTTTGTAATGGGAAAGTTGGAAAAAGGGTAGACAAAATTTGCCAGTTGCGAGAATCGCATTGTGAAAAAACGAGGAAAGGCCAAGGTCTCATTCAACAAAATGAGTTCGAACTATTCCGTTGGCAAAACTAGCGCCATTGTCAGCAGACAGCTACACAGCTTCTAACTGATTACTCTAGTTGATTACAAGTCCTTTTCTTTGGAAAACCAGGAAAGTAATACATTGTTCGGCGAACAGAGCGTGTCTTCGAAGATATATTAGCAACAAATTCCTCATTGCATTAAATGTGGACAGCTTATCGGGAACCAACCAATCTTACTTATTGCTATCCCTTCAGGGTATGTACATACCTCTGTACCCAAATAGTATGCATGTATCATTTTAATTTAACTTTTAACAAGTTCCTGCAGCCCACAAATCTTCTTTCAAGATTTTTATACAGGAAGAAAAAATTAGTTTCTGCTGGAAAAATACCTACATAAAGAAAACTTGTCTTTTATCCAGCACGATATTGTCTTTCTGTCTGAATCTGTATTGGAAGTAAGTTATGGCGCTGACCACTTTGTCATGCTACCATTTCATTTGAACAATGATCTATTTGTAGATTTGTCGAGCAGGTTCGTTTTTTTATATCATTTGCTCATCTCATCCTGGGAACCGATTTACAATGGAATCACCAATGAAATCACTGTGGCGTGATGATGAAATGCCATTATTGCGCTAAGTGAGTGGAGTGTTTCGTGGGAGAAAAGGAGGGAGTAACAACAACAACAGAAATACCAAGGAGAAAGTTGTCTGTGTGACCATGTGTGCATCGTCTCGATCCTTTCCACCACAAAAATGTAACATAGTCACCACAACATCACTGAACCAAGGTAGAAAAGAAGGAAGCTGAAGCAACAATAGCAAGTTTTCATAAATCTTCCGGCCAGCAGAGCATATACTCAGCAGTGCAGAACAAGCCAGGACTATAGCAGAGTGTGGTTGTATGAGTACTTTCCAAGAGGGTCAAATATATACCATACATAAATGTACTCCTACGCATACAACGGAACATCATATTGTCCGCCTACCACAAAGAAACCTGCACTACCCTTTTGTACGATAATCTTAATGGGGATGGGAGAAATTGCAATTCAATTCAAACGCAAACCAATCTCGCTTTTCCAATGGCTGCTCACTGTTCTGTTGTTGCAGAGTTCCCAAGCGTAGGACTTGTGCTTTCGCTTTTCACAACACAGGGACGAAATTTTCCCCTCACAAAAAACTCTTCTCCATCTTCTGCTACAGTTGGAATTACCAATAAAATGCATCCAAAACATTCTGACAAAAAAAACGGAGAGTGTATTCGTCTTAACAAAGACGAAATAGTTTCTGAAATTTGTTTTTGGTGATTTGATCCTTTGTGAACTTGCTGTAGTCCTTTGGTAGCAAAAACCCTGGTCACATTTTGTAAATATGCAATCTTCGGGAACAAGACATCCGAGTCCTTCGCACGATGAACTGGAGGCATCAGCAAAGAATAAAGATTGTAGGAAGAAGCGGGAAGTTGCAAACCTGGGAAAATATTGTATGTTTGGAAAGTGTTATTCCATCTGAGATGATTATTTTCGGCATATTTGAGAAGATTCTGGGCTTTCCATTATGGATAAGCTCATGCCACCTGCTACGTCTGCACTTGTTTATGCTTCATTTTCCGCACTAAGTGAAATGTCGTATCAGTAGAACCAAGCTGAAAATAGACTTTTCTGTGTTAAGGTACCAGCATGGAACTTATTGAAATCGAACTAGGTTAACCTACCAACCTTCATTATCGGAACGGCAAACATGGTCCGATTTCGTTTCAGCACGGATATAAAAAAAACCCACAACCTCAGTGCGGACACTTGATTTTTGGGGAAGAAACATGGCGCAACTTATTGACAGCGCTCAGATGATTACGTCAATTTATCCCTATGTTCCTTCCTCCCAAATTTCTTATAAAAACACCCCAAAAATTGGATGAAAGTGGTTGAGCTAGTTGGGCACAGCTCAGCTTGTGCAAAACTAGCATCCTTGGTAAAAGGAATATTCACATTATGCTATATTATGATGCACATCAACTTGACTGAAGTTGTTAAAGAGGAGGATTATAAGATGACTATCTGTCCCAAGCTCAAGTGAGGGGAAGGTGGAAAAGGAAGCCTTTACGCTTCCAGCGGTAGACCTTCCTGGTCTGCTTTTTTTCGTTAGCCAATCATCTTCTTTACCTTTTTGTACCGGAGTGTTCCTATATTCATCTTTGTTTAGTTAACTTGCTAACTTTGCCTCTAGCTTATTTTCACTAAGCTACCACACTATCAACTGAGCAACTCTCAGCTTCACCCACGTTCATCTTGTAAACTCAAAAGCAACCTTTTGGTGAAAAGCGAAAGCAATATATATAGTAATATGTGAGGCACAAAGCATTTGCTGGGTTTAGTAGTATATGAAGCCAAAAAAAGAGAAAATAAATAGGCTCCAGCCTTCTCTCTCTCTTTCTCTCTCTCAGATTTTCAGCACAGTGTGGCCTCCACCCATAAAAAACTCAATGTTGACAAGCCAGTTTCTTGACAGGAGTACAAAAAATTAGGAAAAGCTTCTTGGAATTCCAAGTGACCCTACATAAGTGGACGCAAGGCTTCCACCCTCTGGATAGAATTAAATGTGGTAAAGGAGTTCAGGATGTCAGAAAGAAACACACAGAAATAATCAAAAATATATAATTTGTACGTTGTACGCAGATGCTTTTATAATAACATCTATGCTAGTCTCTAGAAATACAGCACAAACGAAGCCGAAATAAAATTAGTTGACAGTGCCACTTTTCCTGTAGCCTTAATCCTTCCCTCTACTGGTCAGTGTAACAAGGTCATCCACTACTAGAAGGTCAGCATTTCATTCTGAGAAAGGCTGAATCCATTAAAGGAGGTAAATCGTAATGGTATATCAAGGACATTCTGGAAATTATCAGGAAATTTCCGCGTGTCTATTTAATTAGTCTCGGACACAGAACACACTTGGTAAAATAAACACATCGCTTTTATATCACAGATCTCAACAAGGAACTACCAAAGGAGAAATTTGAAAGCTTTGGATCCTTATCTGTCATCACAGCAGCAGAACAAGACAACCACCACTACGGCACGTGCTCTCCCTCACTTCCCTTTGTGCTTCGTAAGGGCTAAAAGAGCTCTTACACAAGTTTTGCGAGTAAGTTGTCCATTTCTCTCGACAGGGACCAATGTCACCATCACCACTGCCTTGAAATGCTGGTCCATCTTGAGACAATAAATTGTTGCTCGTCGTATACGCGTGAGTAATGTTACTCCAAGCTTAGGACTCGAGTCCTTCTCGCATTCACAAAAAATAAAGACAAAAACTTACTAAAGTGTTTTAGTGTTGGGGATCGTGAGAGAAAAATTCCCCTACATTGCACACACTGTCTGGACAACATTCCTTCCTTCTCATTTTCCAAATAAAGTCAACATCTCTCTCTCTCCTGTAGGAATACTACTCAAAGCAAATGATAATCAAAGTTGGACTCTACAACTATTTTTTGTTTGTCCAAGGGAGACCCCATGAACATAAAGATAGATAGATAGATAGATAGGAATGAAATCTCTCAGATTTTCTTACTTTTCCTCAGACGACAAAAGTTTACCTAAGCCACACTTCTTTCTCTCATTTTTCTTGTGTGTTGACCCAATGAGCCTGCCTCACTTCCTTTTTACACGAGTGTGGAAATACGTAGGTAATGTGTTATGTGTGTGATGACAGCTTGCTTTTGGAACAGAAAACATGAAATTCTTTTGCTCCGCTGGTCCGGTTATGGCAACGTTGGTGGATGTGTATATATGTGTGCTTAAGTGACTTCATTTATTTTTACCTTTTATCAAAGGACTAGTGCCTGAGTCTCGGACTTTTTTTGCTCATGTCGTCTATCTAATAATCAAGTGTTGTTTTTACTCTGAGCAATTCTCTCTACGTTAGAAAGAAAAAAGGAGAAAAAGCAAAAAGAAAAGTCAAGGAATATCGTGTTTTTCATCTTTTCTCTTTGAGACTATGCTTTTCTTAACTGTGTACCATCCCATCTTCATCATTACCACCGTCTCGTCAGCACCATATTAAACAATAGAGAAATGGTTTCTACCTCCGTTCCTCTTTCCCTTTCAAATCACAGCATTATCTTTTCATTTACTTTGTTAGGGTTCGTTGACTGCTGGAACGTAGAGGCACGTGAGCGAGCCAACAAAAAATATAATTTGTGCTTGCTCTCAAGTTTTAATGGACGCATCGTCAAATCAATCATTTCTTTCATGTGTTTTTCGTTAGCTTAACTTTACCATCAACATCAGAGAACTGTTGCAAGAAATTTTTTTTTCTTCCTCGAGTCATAATCAACGAAAAATACATAACTTTTGTGCAAATTTGTAAGTAGGTAGTTGGTTTCGAAACTGGTATAGTCAACGTGAACTCTTCCATCACGTGGGTACAAGTGTGGAGCTTCTAAGAAAGAAAAAAATTGTGATGAGTGGAACCCTGTTCTTTATGGTAACAAGAGAAAACATTTTTTGACAATCCTTTCTTGTTAAAATCAACTTGACACAAGACGAAACACAAAAAGACATCATGGGAAAAAGAGAAGTCATTGAAATCATGTTTTTCTATCCACAGACTCAGTCCAATGAAAAAGGAGAGGGTGGAAATGTGAAAATGTTTTTGTTGCTCACTCGTCACTCATATAATTGTACTGAAGTCTCGTTGGTCTGCGAGCGAATTTCTTTGTAACGACGAATTTATTGAGTGTTTTGCACCTTCACAAATTAAGCCTGCTCACAACAGTTCATCAACCTTTCTGCTCTGATGCGCCACTTATTTTATTATTGTTATTCAAGTTAGTGTTAACTACCTCAAATTCTATATGAAATTGAATGACTGATGGGTCTGTGCGTCGGCTGGTCCGTACTGTTATTGTACGGTTGTTACTGGGTTAATGAAACTTTGGTCTCAAGACTAAATACTTTAATTGATAAAAGCACATCCATATTTTTTCAGTTCTACAAATATTCTACAAAATATTAATCCAAAAGTATAAAATTGTAGTACTTGCTAATATGTTCACTCTTAGTTTTCATTGGCATTATTGACAACACGTGAAATAGCAGCACAAGGGTTTATTTCTACACTCGTTTATTGCATGAGTTCATTAGGACCAATCTAGTGATAATATTTATCAGTGATGATGATAAATTCCTTTTGCGCTAAATAAAGAAAACTAACAGAATTTATGTGCATATCATAGGTTTCCTCCCTTCACCATATAGTATATGTTAATAGTAGTCTCCTTACTGAACTTATTTTCCGCCTTCTCACTGTTCACTCTTCCGTTAACTTATGGGAAAGGAGCTACCACATTGTACACAAATATTTGTTTCTTACATATCAGGAGCAAAATAACGAACCTGTCTACCTACTCGCACGGACCTCCAATCTTTGCGTTTCTGATGAGAAAGAAAATGTGAGATTTTTACAGGGAAATTAACCTCAAAGAAACCTGCCCTTTCATCATCCTCTACCCCGGCAGACACAAGAACAAGAAAACGAAGGAAGCTACCATACATAGTGGTGGTTGTTAGGAAAAAGGAACATTTATAGAGCCACAACAACAAACTTTTTTTATCTAGCTTTAGCAAAAAAAATTTCCCCTTTCTTTTTTCGTTTCGATTCACTGTTCACTGGGATTTTGGTAGAAGGAAAAGTGCCAGTGAAAGACAGCGAAAAAAGTAATGTATGTACGCTGAGTGAGTTCTATGATCCCAATATAAATTCATAGGTAGTGAGTCGTGGAGAAAACACATTTTCATATGTTATTTATAAGAATTAAAGTTGAAGTTTGAAGACACCGCCTTTAGCACGGCTTGCTGGTTCCACCTACATAAAACATATTTCACCGCTGCACTGAAATGGTGGTGGAGGTAGATGTTCGGGAAAAATTATATGTTGTTGCAGTAGTTTCGTAATACAATATTTTTTGCATCTTCTTCGAAATGCAGCGGGTTTTATTCCTGGAAAAAAAGTGAAAGGGACGTGAACATGCATGCTTCTGGTGAAAAAATAGAAAGTGCCGATGAGATGATCACAATTCGTACAAGAAAAGGGAAGAGAGAGGACTAACCTTTAGGAAATTTATGATCCCACAACTCCGTGGATGGATTCACCCATATATCACTCACTCGATAGACAAAAAACCTTTTTTTATCGACCACACAACGTGCGAAGAATTTGTTGGTTGGAAATATAGAAAAAAATACAACTTGCTGGTGTTGGAACAAGCCATAGGACAGAAAAATGCAGTGTGTACAAGAGTCAGAGGAAAGTAGGATGAGAAAAGTTGTACAAAAGCCAAGAAGTAAGAGCAAGATTTTTTCCCGTATGCTGCTGATAACTTCCGTAAGAATGAGCGCTAATGCTAATCATCAAGTATCTTGGCCGAAAATTATGTCACCAAAAGAAGAGTGGAGCGTCTTTCACAAAAAATCGGGAAAGTAGTGGCCTCGCCTGTGACCATGTACTCCCTTCATACTTAAAATCAGCACATTTTTATGCACCTTTGCTGTGTAGTATTTAATAGTTCCATAAAATTTCTGCGCCGAGATAAAATTAATTTCGGTGTAATTTGTATCAGTTGTCTCTTTGTGAATCCTAGTATGCAACATTCAATACAAAATATTATGAATCATAATTTATGATAAAACTTCCATCCAAAAATTTATGCTTATCGTTATTTCTTGTTCTTCGGTAGCAATTATCATTAAAAATTATATGTAACTTATGTTTATCAAACATACCACACACTCGGTAATCTAAAAATGTATTTCGCTCAAGTAACATTTAGATAATGGCAAGTCTAGCAAACACCCAAAATACAAACAAACATTGCTTTTGAGCATGAAGTGAAGAAGAAATAGAATGCGTGTGAATGAACACTGCTGCTGCTCGCGTATTTTTCTCCAGACATGCCATTCTATTTATGCTCATATGTGTGCCTCAACTCAACTGTTGTTTTGTTCATTCCTGTTTCCTGTGCCTTTTCCGTTTTTTTCTCTCGATCTCCTGCGGAGACTTCACAATATTTTTTCCTTACTTTTTTGTCATCGTGTTCCTTTTTTCGTTGTTGTTGTATCCTCTCTTTTGTCCTGTTGTTATCCTTGATTGGATATGTGGTGTATGTTATATAGTTGTGCAATGAAATGAGTAAAGAAAATAATAATGGTGACCCCAATTTGTTCTTAATTAATGGACCATAGTGTGTGCGCCTACAAAAATAGAGTGGAACGAAAGTAAAAATTATCAAAGAAATTGTGTTTCGTACCGGGAAGTCTGCTTTGTCTGGAAAGAAAAATATTTTTAGAACACATGGATAAGCTATAACAGAATTTCTTCTTCCATTAAGGAAAATTAATATTATTACTATAGGGTTATCCTTAATAGAGCAACAAGGGGTGAACCAAGGGTAAAAATGCTACCAAAGAAGAAGATAACCCGGAACAGCTTGAAAAGATGGATGCTCATGCACTTCTTTCCAGTTGATAATTGCACGGGAAAAGATTTACTTCAAGGATAAACTGAAGGCTCTAAGTCCTTTCTTCTGTGATTTGGACGGCTATGTAACCCATTTTAACCAGTCGCTCGAGCAAACATTTACCACATTACCAAAGGATTAATGTTCTTCTTGCACAGATAAAGGAAAGCATTACACAAGGGAGAAACCGGGGAAAATATGATGCGTCATAAATGACCTGATTCTTAGATCTTGAAGATTCTGAGTGAAAATATGCAATTTGGGTGAAATTAATGTTACATTGAGTTTGAATCATTTTGATGTTCAGCAGAAAATCAATTTCAATTTTCGACACAACATACACTACAAATCATAATATTGCTGGTGAAAGATCTTATCTTTTTTTCCTTGCTTTGTACTTTACCACGTTAAGGAAATTGGTCCTTAATAATAGACATTCAAGTGCTTTATCACCATTTGTATCAAATCTCAAAAGCCAAATTTCATGCAAAATATACACAGACAAGTCATGGTCCATGTGTAACAGTTGCTTAAGCAAGTTGCACATTATCTACTCAAGTTTTCCCCACCGACATGAATCACATTTGCAAAACTTTGTGAAACAAGCTGAAAATATTAATCGAGGGTTGCTCACCAGGAACCACAATGACATTAAGAAAGGGAAGGACACACACAGGGAAGAAACAATACAAAGGAGTATTGATTTTGTAATTTGTCATTTTCACACGAGATTCTGTCACACAAACTCAGCCGCCACCACTATACCACCACCATCACAAACAACTACTTTTTTCCAAGACAGTCAAGTCAAGAAAAAAGCTGGCGAGGCAACATTCCTCCTTTTTGTATTAGATTGTCGTATACATCGTACCATATTTTGCTTTTGTAATGAAAGTGAAAGAAATATAGGAGAGCAATATGTACTGGGAAACATTATACTATTGTTACGTAACGAAATAACGAAGGAAGCGAGAAAAATATATAAAATGAATATAGGTTTACACGAAGTTTTCCTTTTGAAGCTTTCTCTCCAACCATGCAATTGTTATTGTCATTACTTCATTTTTTTAGTTTGAGACACGTAATAGTATATATGTATAACTTTATGTATATATGTAATGTGCCAAGGCATGTTCGCCTCCGTGATAGGTCCATCATTTATGGGTAATGTAGGAAGCACGCGTCTTGATTTTCACATTTAATCCTTCTTTTGATACAGGATCTTTCATAAGACGACAGGAATTAGGAGACGAGAGTCTTGTGCCTTTTTTTACTGCTTTCGTTCGTGCTGCATTCAGCGATACAAAAAAATTGTGAGCTTGTCACTTGCCGAGCGTGACGATGTACATATTGTGTAACAATATATAATTGTGATGTGTGTCCTGTGCGAAGTAAGCAACAATGGCTCATTTTTCATTGCATCGCTATTGATTCGATTTTTTATATTTTGGTTGTGTGTTCGGCACTCTTGTCTAGCATGCTTCCTAGTGCACATAAATAAATATCTTGAAACCCCATTTTTATCGTATCGTCTTGTGCCCTGCTTTTCGCCCAAAATGGTTGATTGCTTTTATCCTGTGAAACGACATCACATAAAATTCGTGTTTTTATGAGTGCTGATTCGATGAAATGTACTCAACCTACTAATTTTGCACATTTTATAGGGGAAAATCATTATAGCGTCTTATTCCGTTGTTAACCCTACTTGTCTATGTAGAGGAATGTTTAGCACAAAAAGCGTCTGTTTTCGCACATAGGACTTTTTTTGGCGATTTTTTGAAGAAAAATGTGCTGCACTGGTATTGGATTCACCACAGCGGGAGCAAAATATTTTCACCCAAACAGAAGACAACAAACACGGGGATTCTTTCCTTTCCTACAAGATGCACATTTGTTTCTTATTTGCCTTTCAGCTAAATGCTCCGATAAGCCTTGCAAAATGTAAAGAAGGAGCACAGTTGTAGTGGCGGCGGGAAGCGACGTGCCTTGCCTACGGAAGCTTTTCTCAATCCCAAGTGAAGATGGCTGAGAATGTGAAAGAAAATCTTTGGTTCTGCGTTTAAAAACATTTTCCAGGCTGATGTGGAGGATGCAAACATCCCGCGAGGAGAAAAGAAGGAGATTGTAGAGTCCAGAAAAACGGGAAACAGCAGCGACATATTAGGTATACATGCTTTACCTTCTACCCAACTTTTCCTCGTGCCTTCTTTCCTGTTAAAGATTACTTCCAACTGTGTCTGTGCGGCGTGTGTTGTGCAGAGGTCCCGAGGTGGAAAGCACACGGGTAAGCTGAACGATCTGAAATATGGGATATTGAAAAGCTCTGACAGAGCAAATTGGTTGGACCTTCTCAAGGAAATCCTCCAGCGAAAAGATTGATGGGAAAGGCTCAAGTTCCCTACATAATTCCGTAGATGTAGGCAGATAAAATGGCAGACTACGAGGCTCCTATAAAAGGGCAGCCAGGACAATATAATTTGTGCAGTTGTTGCTGCTTTTTTTCCCTTCATCCAACAAACTACAAAAATTCGTCTCGATTTTTTGCTAAAGAATCATATCATAACACAAACTCTCAACTAACTCACCCGGAGCCCAAAAAAATGTGCAGGTTTTTATGGTGTTCACGACCAGATGTAGCTCATAATTCCTTATTCTCACAGTGTAGGGTTTTAAACTTATATATTCAAAAGTACAGGAGGGATTTTCTATTTCGTTTTTTTTTGCTTGATAATGGCACATTTGCTAGTGGCAATTTTTTAGTCCACGATGAAATAGGCACTAACATAACGCGGGCAAAATATCCCCAGCTCTATCTTGTTGTGCAACACAACAACGAAGTTCGTAAACAGACTGGAAATCCCTTTATAATCTATCCAACTCTCATGAACATCAGTTTCGTTTGATGTGTAGGGTTGTGTCTAGGTTTGTTAATTTTAATATCTCGAAAAATTACAGTTTAGGACCATTTTTCATAACTAGTCTTTCACTTGATACGCACATGACTATAAAAAAGGGAAATTGTGCTGCGTTGTGTATCATCCGAAGTACTCAGATAATTCGCACTACACACGGTTTATAAATGTGTTAGCGACATGTGCAACGGACCTATGTCTAAGTATTCTTCGCAGCATGCAGATTAGTCATATATCATGGTATTAATTATGGTGTATCCTGTTAGCTTAGACTCAGGTGAGTCTACCTATTTAATTACTATTTTGCTTCATGTACTACTTCCCTGGTGTTTACTTTGAGATAACTAGAATTGTAAATTTGTGTGTACGCATTCTACTTTCCATTTGAGTTTTCTACTGCAGAATTACAAATCAAGCAATAAACCAGGCCTTTCATTATGAATTGTCATAATGAAATAACATCACAAATCACAGCATACAAACACCACAATACAGCACAATGACAGAATTAGAGCAGTGTAATTATTATTATTTTCCGTGTACACTAAATTCTGTCTCATTCTTTACCCATAAAGAAAAAAACGGTTTTGTTAAAGGATTTAGTTACTAGGCCTTGACACTACATGTTGTCGTGAAGTGGGTTTCACAACAACTTTCCGAGTCTGGAAGAGGCGAAGTCATCAACTAGTTTGGCATTGAAATACTCCTGAGAATTGCAACACATACATCTGGAAGATGCAAGGTTGTGCCTCTCGTGATACGACAGAAACATGCATGCATCACTTTTTCGCAGAGACGTTTTTTTTGTTGTGAAGGTATAAATAATTTTTTTTCGTCTCAGGGAATATCGGATATCCGTCATCCGTTCACCTACATAAAAAATTCAATTGAAACAAAAATTTGAAGGTTAAAGGAAGTAGGTATCTGGGGTGTAGATAAATAAACGTAAACATAAACAACGCTTTATGATTCCAGGCCACTGTAATCTCCTACTTTAACTGCATAATATGTACCGTAAGTTTTATGGTGGCTGACGTCACATTTTATGAAAAACAGGTCACATGAGTCAAGATGACTTTTACTGGAAGAGAAAACGCTTCAATAATAAAACAGAAACTAAAAAAAACAAAGTAAGGCTGCTCCAACTTGTCAAAATGTCAGGGAAAGCAATACAGAAAGTTCATTTTTCTGAGGTAGCCCGTTTCATTTCGCTGGAGCAGTAAGTAGTCCGCAAACCTGGGGTAGAGGCTTTATTAAATGTCCACAATTTCAAAACCGACTATCGGGGTGGTGGATGCGTTTACATTCCTTTTTAAAAACGGAGATGCCAGGTGCCATTTACTTAGGTTGTAGAAGGGAAAATGTTATTCAAAGGAAAACATAATAACTACAATTTTTAAATTGGTTCATTATTTAAAGAAAACCGAAAGCATATGAACTTTTTGGTGATTCAATCGAGTTGCTGAAGAACAAATGGAAGAAAGTTAAAGCGTAGACTGGCAGCTTCGCCTAAGCAAAAAGTTGCACGTGTAAGACGGGACTAAAAAAAGAAAAGATTGATTGGGATAGATTCATAATTCAACTATACAAGTTGAATAGTAAGGGTAAACACAGTCGTAAAACAACAATCTTTTCTCCTCCCACGTTTGTGTCAAGTAAAAATAGAAGATAGTGTGTTTCATTTTTTTTGTTATCCAATTTGTTTCATCACAACTTTCTCGCAAACGGAGAGGGTACCTTGAATTTTGATAAGTCTTTCCAACTCCTCGCTTTAAATCATCTTGACGAAATATAAAAGTACATCTTTTGGCTTGAAGGGACAAACAAACCCGCAATGTAATTTTTTATTCTCTTCTTGTTTATTATCAACTACTTTTTTTCCTGAAAGAAGTTTCCGTAAATAGTTATTTTTCGCGAATATGTTCTCCATCCTAGTAGCACTTATTTGGTTTAAATGTGGGCAAGTTTGTTTGCTGCTGACTGTCCACATAAACGCGAGAAGATTATATGTATATTTGTTTACCTTGATTCATCCATGCCTCATATTATTGCTCTAATAAATGTATAAGACTCTAACAAAAAAATAAGTAAGTTGTAACCGGCGCAATATTATTTAGAAAGGATGTTAAAGAGGAAAGGAGAAAGTGAGTAGAGGAGTAAAGTGAGAAGAAGGGAAAGGAGAAAATAAAGGAGACATGGCAAGTTCTTATTTCTTGGCAAGCGTAAAGACGGCAGCAAAGTTATCACCGTCATAACTCGCACTTCATAGAATTTCTTTTCACAGCGAGAACAGCACGATTTTACAATAATATACCTACCTTTCTCGTTTCCCTCTTTTTAGTTACTTATTTAACTCCTCCAAGAAAAAGAACAATTCCACTGCTTCCACTTTACTCCTTGTTATATCATGATTATTACTTCAGCTATGAAGGAAGTTGTAATACATAAGTGAGCTAGTGAGTAACCATCAACAATAAAAGGCATCATCAAATACACAGTCATCATCAGTTTTCTTCTTGTTACTTCCTTCTAGAAAAGTGGTTACTCTGATGTAAGGTTATATAAAAAAGTATCTGTGTCTATATTACATTAACGTGCGATGTGAACATATTATGTGGTGTACGCCTTCGCACATTACAAATTATGGAGAAGATTCCCAATCCCAAATAACACACTACGCTACATTTCATGATGATGTTCACACCAAAGAATAGCTTGGAGAATCAGATATCATGTAATTTATTGATTCCACCACGGCACTGGTGCAATAATAACTTTGTTCTCTTTCCAAAAAGCTTGTTCGGGTGGCAGTAGAAGGGGTAGTATTACACCCGTCTCGTTCCTCTTTTCCAAGATTTTGTGGTGGTTGTGGGGTTGCTGTTTGCTGGAAAAGGCTGGATGAATGGAATATGCTCCGAATAAACGTGTGATGATATGTGGAAATGCCAAAAAAATAAAATTATGAATGGACACGTACCTCTCTCATTTCGTGTAATATATAATACAAGGTAAATGGGATGGCAGCAAATAGTTTCCTACTACACCAGAATTCGCTCTACTTTCCACACTGGATTTAGTTTCTAGCAAGAATGATTACTAGTGTCATTTATAGAGGAGCTTGCTGCGGTTTCGTACATAATGTGTACACATATGCGTGGATGTGCATAGTGGTTATTGTAGTTTTCTACTTTGAAATATTGCAGCGTGTGACTAAGAGGATAATATGATACTAGATGTGAGCCATTATTAAAATACAATATCAAATTCATCGCTTGAAAATCACGAAAATCTGGGTGGTCTTAATGTTATCATTATTTTAATTACAGGATTATTAGCAATTTTTGGATATTCTAAAATACTTTAAACTATCAATTTAATTAGATTTGTGGAACGCAATAGTCTACTTTGCATGAAGAAGATTTGGAACGCAATACAAATTTTTTCTCAGCTTAAATAAAGTTATTAAAACTACTTTGATTAAAACTGAAATTACAATACTCTTGCACTGTTGGTGGTCTATTATTATTTTTTTTTGTTATACGAATGATCAGGTCCACTAAGAAGTCTACCATCAAGGTTAATTCAAAGACATAATGTAACTAAACATACCAATTCAATTTTGATGATTCACGGTACAAAGGATACATTCAGGATTATGTTAGTAGCAATCATGAATGCAATTGTGTTTGGTAAAAATCATGCTGAAAATTTAGCAAACTCTTATTTTTTGCGGTTGTTAACCAGCTGGTCCTGGATGACAGTTCTGTTGAATAGTTAAAGTGGTTAAGTAATTATGTGACACTACTTTTGAAAAAGATTTGACTAAATCAATGTAAATCGTTGTTCGGGTATAAATATACCGTCTTATCGGCAAAGTCCGCCAGAGTTGACTGCATGCAGGAAGCATATTCACTGTAGGATTCACATAATTCTTGTGAAGGGTCCAACTTGGTCCCTAAATATTTAAATTGTATTGTGGCAAATTAAATTTTGCTCATAACTTGATAAATGATACATAAAGATTTATTTCTTAAAACATACCATAAGATTCATTGCAATGTGCACTTAATGCATGACCAAACTCATGAGCGTCTTGAGGAACCATTTCATCCATAAACTTCTGTACCTTTTCCCTTGTAACTTTTCCTTCTTCGTTTAACTACATGAAATCGTTTTTTCCTTATGATTTATGTCGACAAACACAACGTGACCCAATTTGTAAATGAGAATTTGTATAGTGATGGTAAATATAACTTACAATATCCATTCTGAATAATGTACATCTGACAGCGCACTGAATAAAAATTGTTATAATATGAATCATATAATATTCAGATTTGGGAACAATGTTTTTTTTTATTTCTTATTTTACCCCAAGCTTCCTTTCAAATTCATCCTTGTCCCCTGACACATTAGTTTTGAGCTCCTTGGTGCAGTTTCCGAAGGCTTTTAGTGTCTTCTTGGCAATTCTTCCCATTACCTTCTTGCAGTCAATTAAATCCAACACATCTGGATTTACTTCATCCTAAATTGGACAATCGAAATAGCAACTTTATGCTTAAAGTAAATAAAGTATTTTTTAGAAAGAATCTAAAGCAAAGTAACCCACATCGGCAAGACAGAGAGATGTCCATATTGTCAAAGCTCCGAAAAGAATTCCGAAAACCACGAATCTAATATTTAGATTCATTTTGAAGATAGGAGTATGAAACCGACTGAAACACCTTAGTTGAGCTGATACACCTTTGAAGTACGTTGATAAAGTGATTATTTCTCTGTCATACTCTCGCTTCCAAGCTGAAAATTCAAGTAAAGATGGATGTCAGGTTACACAATGCATTTTGGTTACTGCTCATCGTCGTGTTCAGCTTCATGGACAGAGTTTCAATTCAAGTATCAACACGTCACAGGTGTCATTCCATTTTTTAGAGACACCTTAACCCTATAATTATCCAGACCCACTCATTTCCGGACCACGGGGGCTTAATTTTGCTCTCGTCAGGAGGATTGTGACTATGGTAGGTTTCAGCAGGTACGCATCTATCCATAGTCTCAAACGAACATAATGGGGTGAGTAAATACATACGTAAGGCCACTACTGTGATTATGAGTCACGTCAATTATTTTTCATTCATTGATAAAACTAGATTTTTTACACTTTTCCTTGTAGGTCCCTTCGGCTTAGGTAGAATAATGGCTGGCAAACATGCATTGTAGAAAGCACTAATATTACATTATAATGGGTATCTGCACCTCAACGCATTACAACGCGACGTAAATTTACATATTTAGGTATTCGTTTACCTTGTATGTTACAACATCTACCTAAACTATGAAAATATTTAATTGCTCAAAAACTTTGAAAATGCCGATCACGCGCGACATAATAAACTGACTCATTTTATGCCTGATGTTTCCACCCAATAGATGAAATTGAAGCCATTGTCTTTTCTTTGACAGTTACATTAAGTCACCAATTACAAAAATATCTCGTTTGGAAAAAGTCGGCAACTTTAAATCAGCTTAAATATTTATTTGCATCATATAAATAGCTAGGTTATATCATAGTATTGAAAAAATATGTAGCAATGAGAAGTGCACCATTATGCCGTGTGTATTGCATTCATGCTATCAATCTTTCATAAAATAATCAATCAAATTGGACTTCCTTTGTTAGAAATGAACAAGTCGACAAAGACAAACAAAAACTAAATATAAAACTACAACCGTGAAAGGCTCCAACAATAGGTCGTAAGTAGCATTATTGTGAAAAGAACTGAATGCATGCAATATAACGTCAAAGCTCAAAACACACTCCAAAATTAGAAATAATATCCACCCCCAACTCTCTCTACGGGGAAGCCGTACAGTGCGGCCCGTACTCCTAAATTAACTTGTGTACAATGTTCATATCAACAACCATCATCATTCATGTTCACCTGACACTTTTGCTTGACCGACCGCTTTTCTGTTGATACATTATCAAACTGACAATTTCATAGTTCACTCTCCCTGTAAATAAAAGAACAGGGGTGCTACCACTCAACTGCGTAAAAAAATCGAAGGATTCCATTAAAATTTTGCCTTGCGAGGAATAAAATACATACCACGTAGTTGTGCATTTTAATCAGATTAAAATTTAATCAATAAACTGTATGCACGTAAATGTACGCGGTTGGATTATTGCATCACATCCAAACCAACATATGAACGTGGAATTAGCTAACCTTCCTTGATTACAATCCTTACTGACCAAAATTTGGGGTTGATCGCATCGCACTACGAGTAATAATCACCGTACTTTAACACAGCAACGGACAAGTGGAACTGCGTTGCTGCATGTCGGTAAGTATTAAAGGAGCTCCATTTCTAACTGGTTTTTGCTGCAGCGGATCTATTTATAAAGTTATTTATCCTCTTACTATCAAAGCTTTTCCACTAACTACCTACAAGAATTACGACATGATGAACATTCGTTTTATTAGATTATTTTATGCTCTCTGGATAGCTTGGACTTACATATATTATGTAGACTTTATTTCAGGAAAATTGATCTGGAATACTTAGGTAGCTGCAGAAGAGAAGTTGCACAAACATAATCTCAGCAGGAAGTTTTGCAACTGACAACTTCATTGTGCGGTGTGTGGTCAGCAGGACAGTGATCTTATTAAGTAGCTCAGCAAAGTTATGTACATGTATAATCTAATCTGAAAACCAGGTGCATTGCTCATGGTGGAATCCTCCATGCTTCTGCTCTTGTCAGCAGAATGAAGTGAATGAACCATGATATTCAGAGTGGCGCATACCGCAGCACGTTCCTCCATATTATCGGTCAGTGAAAATCTCGTCCACTCTCCTCCAAATTGACATTAGCCTTTTTTACCATCTCAACTTAGTTTATCACTGTCTGGGAAGTGTTTAATCAGTCTTTTCCTCTCTTCTCAATATTATCTCGCATCTTGCATTGTAGCAGGGAGAAAGGAGTGTGCACTATCTCCAAGGAAAGTGGACCATGTTATTTTCACTGTGATTGTTCTTTTCTATCCAGTCAGCTATATTAAGTAACGAGCTTACACATTCCTGTGTAACCTAGACTTCCCTGTCACTTCACACAAGTAAAAAAGGCATCAACAGTGGTAGAACGCCCACATAACCCAACCAGCTGAAATCATGCTTTGCAAGAGAACGGAGTTTATACTGGAAGTAATCTTGACTCTCTCAACGAGAACACCTTTTCCCAGACTCTTCTTTCTTTTCGAGTACCTCCACTTTGTCAATGGTTGTAGGAGTTGAGACGAGCCATTCTCTGTGTTCAACCCAATTCTCCATATTATCTCCACTTATGTCAGCCAACCTGTCATGTCAACTCACAGTGTGCCAATGGGAAGGACTTTGCTGCAAGACCTCTCCGGCTCCACAGACGAATCTCATATCTTGAAACAGAGATAAGTTCTTTTTTGCTAAAAATCCTTTTACGTGGTCGTCTATCATTGAACTTTTTATTCTTTACGAAAGAGGAAACGATTCAAAAGAGACGAGACAGGGCTAGACTAGAACGCATTTCAGCATTAAGGCTATGCTTCCATCATTCACAAATTCAGAAGAACAATCGTACTCACACAAGGCAAACAAGGAAAAAGCTTGAGAGAGAGAGAAAAGTGAGTGAAGTGGAGTTATGCCTTCTTTTTTTCTGAGAACCTTCACTTTCTTTCACAAGAACAGTTCTTCGTACAAAAATAAAAAGTAGGGGAAGTCCTGGAATGTTCTAGAGAGCCCTTGTCACCACAGGTTGCATGAGACAGTCCTTTGAGATTTGTCTTATCTTCGTTTCTCGTCTAATATGACTCAACATTTTTTATATTTGGTTTTTGTAGCTTTCGCAT
>JAHZNF010004308.1:0-14424 GCA_027744215.1 Troglopedetes dispersus
CTTTTTGTGGTGCAAGCAAGGAAACACAAGAAATACTTTTAGGTTTCTCAACTTGGTGGAGGCTGGACCGAGAACAGAATGAAAGTCTTTAAAAGCCCATTCGTTAGAGAAGAGGAGAGAGTTTTTGAGAGAATTAATCAAATCACAGACAAGTTGCTTGTATTCTTCCTTATACTTCACACCACCACCACAGACTACGTTCCGGAAAAGGAAAATGTTCGTTTTCTGTAAATGGAATTGGTTGCCAACAATAATCATTGTAATAATAGTAGTTTTGAGGAGGCGATTCTCCCCGCCTAAATTTTTTTGCACAGACTTGCTCACGGAACCAGATGCTTTCTCTCAAGAAAGGAAAAATAATCAGTAAGGAAGAAGGAATGGGTGCCTTTGTATGACATGCAAGCTTCTTCGTAGATCGTTCTATTCTTTCCGTCATAATTTGCTGTCCCATTAACATTCTGAAAGCTACCATTATTATTACACGTTAAACGCACATGATGATGAAGATAAAACAACTGGATTGGATCTATCTACTTTGCTGACTCCCTGCAAAAGAAAAAAAACTTCACTTCCTTATGAACACTACTCACTACTCGCTTACAGGCTGCTTGGCTGGATATAAAAGAGATCAAATCCCCCCAAAAAATTTCCAATTGTAACAGTGGAGACTTTCCGTAAATTCCGAAGAATCTTTTAGATCAGCAAAGTTATTATGAGGAAGAATATTTGCATGTGGTGCAACTTTACTTTCAAGATGCTAAAGCTTTTCTTATTTTATTGTCCAAGGAAAATGTAGAAGTTTCAAGGGAGTCACATGAGCGAATAACTTGAAAATATATGTTTTGAAGATCAACTATGTAAATTAAAGAATGTTTTCCAAGCCAAGTTGTGGTATACTTTCCATTTGAATACTTCGTGGTAGCACTACTTTTCCTTGGCTTTAAAAGCAACTTTTGGTCACCAGAAACAGCGTGCCTTTTAAAAGTAAGCCAAGTATGCCTGGAAATATAAACCTGTGAAACCTACTGACAATAATGTTATGCTAAGCTTGCCTGGCTCCTTCACATTTTATTAGCTATGATATTTTTTAGAAACCATCTAGCGCGAAAATTCATTAAGCTAGTTTGAAATGTTTAATAACTATAATTTTCTATTCGACTTTATTCAATTTTTAGAGCTGAGATTTTTTAGCATACTTCACAAGAACCAAAGAAGTCAGGGAAATAGCTAGTTGACATCATGCATTGATGATCATAATTCGAATAGCGAAGTGATAATGGGATGATTTCATGCGATAGATGTGAGAAAATCAAAATTTTATAAGCATCTGCTCAACTGAAGCATCCACTTAAAAATAAAAAAAAAACTTACGGTGCATCAGGAGCAGTTTGACGCGGAACCGAGGGAGATTCTGGCGTCAGAGGAGGGTCTGGAGTTACTTGCAATTTTTCTTCGACTTTTTGGCGATGATACTGCGGACGTTGTTGATGCTCCAAACTCCGAAAATTGGGAAGCTGTTGTGATTTCTGTTGAGATGAAGGAGGATCCAAAAGAAGCATCCTTTGGAACTATTGGAACTGTGCTGGTAGATACGAAGCTACTTGAGCAAATGACTAACGCGAGAACATAAACAATAAGAGTTTTGAAATTGGCCATTTTATGGCGAAAATTGAAATTTAATTTAATCTCCTTTCCAGCAAATGAAATTTCAGAGTGAAATAAGAAAAAGGCGCAGTTGGGAAAACGTGACGAAAACGATTACCAACTGATGTGGCTTTTCCGTCAACTCAACTATAAAGCTCTGAACTAAAATGATAGTTGGAAAAGTTGGGTCCTTTTATAAGTTCATTACCTTCGAAAAGATATTTCCCAACGTCGTCAACTTGCCTTTTAATCTTTTTTCTAGGAGCACATTTTCAATAAACTATGCTGCTGAGACTTCAGTATCAACCAAGAACCTGAGGAAAATGCTCACAATTTCAATTTTGAAAATATAGAGAGGTCAGTGGACGGCTGACTGTGCGGAGGAAACTTAAAAAACCTAAATGGTAAATGCGTATTCGCAGTCACCACGTCCACAGGTTCTTTTAATAAGAAAGGTGTCGGAGCAAAGAAGCCTGACCCAAGTTACCCACCGTAAAATTATATTTTTAGCCATTCTGGTGATGCGAAAGTGTCACTCATGTAAGTTCTGAATGTGGCAGGAAAAGGGACTCTAACACCACGTAGTAGAAGTTTTCAAAGAAGGTATTAAACCAGGTTCACTCACCTTTTCCTGATTTTCATTTCGTTGGAGCCAACTTCAACCATTTCACAATATTCCCATTCTCAATCCTTTAATAATGATTACCAACACCTGTGTACCCTTGAGTATTGTCGAGAACATTCCAACTATTTTGTTTATTTTTGCTGTCAAATTACTTGTGGAGATAATACAAATGCTTAAAATCGGTACATGTTAAAACGAAAGTAAAATTTACAATTTTTGGACCACTTATACTTTGAATGACACATCTGATAATAACATTTGTTCATTTTGTTGAAAAACGAATTTTAATTAACGGCAGTTCAGGTACAAATCTAAATTTAATAGATACATAATAAAAGGGACTTCTATATGGAATATATAAAGCTTTACCGATTAAACCTCTATTTTTACATGAGATTTACATGCTTTAAGCTGTACCTAAAATGATAGGATGTCTTTTTTCACTTTCTCATGAAAATAAAAAGAAGATAGCTCCCAAAAACTCCTTTTCATTTTCACTGCGCCAAACGTTATTATGAGTTTTAGTTTTATGAATGTCATAAATGAAATATGCGACAAGTTTTTGAAGAGTAGCATATTGGCTTGTCGGGAAGTGATGCTTCTAGCACCATTCCATAATTTACCCACCTATTGAATTCACCGTCGTAGTTATTTGTCCTCCCTCACAAAAACTCAGGGCTCAGCAGTGAATTCCGCTGATTCTTGGAAAATCCTAGCATATATCATAACGGGACTAAAATATTATTATCCTTAAAGATGTATAACTGAATAGCTTTATAAATCTATTTATGTGCACATGGCTGGCTGCAGGATTAAAAAATGTTGTCTTCAAATTTTTTATGAAATTATCTCTTGTCTGGTAGGCAAAAGTTTGATCATGACGAAGACAATTTTGGAGGAGTCAAGTTTTTAGGCAATAATTAAAAGGAAACTCATCTTTTCGCAGCTGCCCGACAACAGATTGCAACATGGTGATTTCGTCATAAAATAGAAAATTAAGGAGAACTTGTAATGGAGCAGGGTGATGTAGGCGGAGATGAGGTCTGTTTAGTGGATTAATGTAGGTATTATGTATACATGTACCTTAAGATAAGTAATATAGTTCACATGAATGGCACTGAAGCCTGGACGATGACGTTGTTACATTTATATCGAATGTATTGCGAGCACATTGATATAACATGAGTTTACTTTGTCTGTGTTTCTGGTGATCCAAATTCCCCCAAGACCATAAGACCAAATTCCAAAAATTTAGGAATTAGTAGACAAATTTCAGAAAAAGTGAATTTATCCGTTTTAATTTTTAAAAAGTTTTTTAAACGAAAGACATAGTTAATTGTGCTGGAATATTCTGGTAAGTTTTTGACATGTCGCCAAAAACGGCATTCAATGGATGGCTACGTAGTACAGTTGTACGTTGTACTTGCATATTACATAAAAATACTTATTTATTTCGCAACTTTGTACCTACTGTAGCTTGGTTTATTCACATTAATGAATGACGAAAACGATTTTTTCTCCGTCTGCCAGTTCCAGATAATGAGGTAAAGTAAAACATAAATAGCAGTATATAGGCATCTTGTCCTCTTCTTCTGCCACACAACAAGACATTGAGCGTCAACCGTTTTTCGCTCTGATTATGAAGGATATCATTTGGTCGTAGGTTGATACAAATATGTGAAAAAACGTCAAAATGAGATAGGTAGTTTCTTGACTTTTTGATACATCTCACAAGTATCTTTCATCGAACCACTGGATCATCAACCTCTTCCCTTTGAAGTAGGTAACCTTATTAGTTCTTTATTTTTTGTCAGGTAGGTGGGTAAATACACTTAAGTCTTCATGTAGTTTTCAAATATCTACTACCTTCGTGTAGAGCTTACGAAAGTGTAATGGTTCTCAGCATGGTTCTTCTTTTTCATTTAGTGGATCGCCTTTCCTCCTTCACTTTACCATTTACCCATGTAATGGGGAACGGTATTCGATCAGGGTTTAATTTTCTTGGACAAAATCACTGGACCTTTTAATAGCTCTGATGCACATAGTCTTTGTAAACAAGCGGTATATGTGTAACCTCGGGCGCATGTAAATATTAAAAATATTACAAGGGAACACAAACTATAGGGACAATCATAAAGTGGCAAATAAAAATCAGTGGGCAGTGACAAATTGAGAAAGTTGTGCTGGTTGGTTATCCTCTGAATAAAATGCTTGAAACTCAAAATTTAAAAGGAAAGGTTTAGATTTTTTACGATGTATACGTAAACTAATCCTTATTTTTTGATCGTACAACATACATATTAGCATCACTAACACAGCATTAGCAATGACCAAGGCCAAAAGGAAAGGGTACATGGTGCCTCACTGAAATGAGCCTTAACATCCATAACATAAAATTTCATAGGCATAAAAATTCTTTGATGGCAGTATATCACAGTGGTTGTATTTACTATATTCACCTAAGTCTGAATTGGAAGTGACATTTATATTTTACAGTCAAGATTTAGTAGAAAAGAACAAAGAAATTTTGTATTAAAAGTTCTTGGCCAATAAAAAAATGGTACTAAAATTGAGGATCCTGCAATACTCAATATTGCTTCGAGGCAGGGGTTCATCATGATACTAGTTGTACAGACTTTAAGTGTGGATTCCTGATGATAAAAAAATTTTGTTTGGTTGGGTGTGCTTTTGGTTGCGGTCACTTTTTGAAGTCCAAAGTCGACTTCAACTTCAACACAATCTTCACTTTGTCTAAGCTTTATTTCGNTTTGTTTGGTTGGGTGTGCTTTTGGTTGCGGTCACTTTTTGAAGTCCAAAGTCGACTTCAACTTCAACACAATCTTCACTTTGTCTAAGCTTTATTTCGTTTCTTCAGACAGGAAAGTAAAGAAGCTAAGGTAAACAGAGGTGGATAGATACATCATAAAAAAGTGGACCTTATCCTCCTCTTCCTTCCCACACAAATAAAGTGATTGAAATGGACGTATTCCAGTGTGGACAATTCAATTTTGTTCTGGCGAATTGAAAGGCTTTTAGCTAGGTCAATCCATTACTTACTTATGACACCTTATTTTTTCTTCTGTGATCATATTATTGTGCAACGTGCCACAGCCATAATACTATATTATAGTGGCACTTTAGCCTCTTGTCACATGTCCGTATCGTCTTATTTCGTTGTAGTATAAAGGTGAACTTCACCATCATCAACTCCTTCCTCTTCATTTTCTTCATTCCCTCGAGTCATCGCCTATCAACTGAATTATTATGAAAGCACACTCCCACAAAACACAGGACACACTACTCGAACAATGCCTACGATGAAACGCGCACGTCCCCGTACGGATTAATGTGTGTGGTCTCTCGAATGATCTTTTTTATAATATTGAACCACGCCGCCAGCTACGTTCGTTAATAACTAACAAAAAAGTGTGGGTTAAATATGTGAGGGGATATTTATGGATCTTGATCATAACACGTTTTCCTTCCGCGTCTCCCCGCGCTCACGTCTTCATAGATTTTAATATACGTGCTTCAGCGGAGAAATCCATTACTGGATCCGTTCCGTTCTTAAATAGAAACTTAAGTGGCAAGCGAAAATCCCAGTATTTCAGGAAGGATTGTGCCTTCGTGCGTGTGCCATGAGTTGGTCACTCTTACCAAATGGGTAAGTTGTCGGCTCCACATTATATAATAGTAAATACCTAGACCTTCTCGAGGAAAAAATCTGGTACCCACTGCTACTCCATTTTCCTTCTTTATTTAATTAATGTGGTCATTAGCACATTCCACAAAAATAGCACCAATCTCCAGTATTACTTAAGGTACATGAACTGAGTATATTAATATGAAGTAAAAACGTCACGAATTCAACGAAGGTAGCTTCATTCTTACTTTGTATTAAACATCACGAGCGAGCCTTTCGATGACTAATACTACGTCGTAAATCAATTTTGGGGGGCATTCTCCGATGATGACTTTGTCATCATCATCATCATCAACCTTCAATTAACTTCCGTGCCAACAACGGAAGTCTATAAGAAGAGTCACGATACTCTGCGATATGTATAGCCTGACGTAAAGTGAGAGCCATTGGTTGTAATCAGCTACACACAAAGATGCTTCAAAATATGACCTCGAGTTTCTTTTTCAGACTGATTCATTATTTATGTAAACCCCAGAGGGAAACCTTTCTCGGGAAAAGCATGTCCTTTGTAATATGGCAAGTGTCAGCAGAGCGTGTTTATTTTTATGGACACTACCAGAAGGGAAGTTATACTTTCCTTCGCCTTGCAGAAATTCACCTCACCTCACCTCTTTATAAATGTGACATAATTTGTGCAAGTTTTATTTGCAAGATCATCCTTAAAGTTGGACATTATCGTGACTTTAGAAGCAATCATTTCCGGATATTACAATATCACTGCAGGTCAAAAACTGTTGGTTAAAGTAAATTGGATAACTGCTCGTTAAATATGTATGATCTCGTTTCCCAGAATAAAACAGTCTTAATCGATCCAAAGGCAACACACTCCATTTCCCTTTTTTCATCAGGAGGAAATTTAAGGATGCTGTGGTCTTACTTTTCTTAATACAATAAACAACTCCATTTTTGGATGAACTTCTTTTGTCGAGACCTTGTTCATACAAGCCAATGTACCTTGTTCATATATAACCTTGGTGTAAATGACATCTTTTAGAAATGACATAATATGCCATACCGCAAGATTCTGTTTTGTGTGCTTCCTGATGGTATACCAAACTAAAGAAAAGAAGTCGTGTTTGGTTTGTAATATAAACCTGAAAAGTCTTATCTCCGGGCGCCGTTTCCAAAAATACCCTCATAGTAAAAAAATAACTTGCGAAAAAGGTCGACGGGTTAACCAAAGATGATTTTTTGTATCATGTGATACATACCTCCCACCTTTCTGAGTATTTCGTTTTCTCCCGAATGAAGGAAGCTTTAACCGATCCTTTAACACAAGTCACAGGCATGCTCGTTTTAGTACAATCTACAGAATTCACAGTGCGGACCATAATTTTGCTTCCTAACAGTAAAATGTCACTATCAACAATTGTAAACAAATAAAATTTATCCTTCTTGTCTATAATGGTCCATAATTAATGGGTCCCAATCTCCCGAAGAAAATAATTACCTATTCGTGTTTCTTGTTTAGAATAGTCACACTCCAGGAGTGGGTAGCACTACGTACCGGTAGTTGAGTAGAGAAGTAAGGTCGCCCGTGAAACTATCTGCTGTGGACATATGAAGGGGAGACCAAGTCGTTGTCACAGGAGGATGCTTTATTACAAAAGAAGTATGTATATTTACGGAGTACAACAGACTTGTGTTGTGAAAACTTATCTGCAAACCTTTTCAGCTACCATTACATTTTACTCCTACGAATTCTCGTATTTGCATAGAAATTAGAACGGAAAACAAACTGAATTTATTTTGTTTTTTTCAGGCGTCAATTTACGCCTCTGATTAATTAATTTATTAGCTTGTATAGGTGCTTCGCATTATCTAATTACGCAGTGTGGTCATATGAATGGCATTTGTACACTAAACACATGCCGAGAAAATAGTGCCAGAACTAAGCTCTTCAACAAATTTATACTATACGCAAAAGATGTTCTTATTTTTTAAACATTGTCTTTACCAGTCTTTAGTGAAGTTAGGCTCACTCGGTTTTGAATATTTCAAAGTAGAATTATGATATTTCATAGTTTGTTGGGTGAAGAGAAGCTAATATAGCCATTCCAAAAATTATAAGAACAAGATTATTGTAGCCTTTTATTATGTACTATGCAGTAAAGACGAAGAATAAAGCTAGGAAAATACATACGGGAACTTTCTTCCGAATAACACAAGGACAAGCAACACTACTAATGGGAAAAGTCACGAAAGATAATGTCAAATCCGGTCGTAAAAGCAGAAAGCTATACCCGGCTGAAGGATTGGCTCCAGAATGTAATCGGCAGAAGGGGACTATGGGATATTCTTCATCTTCATGCACTATGGCAAACAACAGTGGACCACCACAAAGTCTTCTCTAAATCTAAAGTTGTGTTGAACTATAAAATATTTTGGCAATTCGCTTCAACCTAGTAAAATGGTCGCGTAGAGGATGGAAATATGGACGAAGTTGAAACATAACTACCTACTGTGCTTATTTGTTCTAGCCTTGAAAACTTCCGTGTTCTCATAGCTTTGCTAGTCATACATCTGTAGGTGTTTGCCCCAAATAGCGAGAGAAAGTCGGGTCGTTCGTCCCATTAAAGTTTTCCTCAGTTCAGTCAGGTTTTAATTGTTTATAATTGGATTTTCACTACAACTTTATTTTGTCATTTTAGCTTCACCAAACGTCTTTCATCATCCAGTTTAGCGTATTAAACATAATCGTATTATTATCAACATCGTTATAATCATTTTGGTGAAGATTTGCTGATGAGAAGAGAAAGGAGAGGACGAGCAATTTGGATGGTAAGTCCTTTTCTGAATTCTCAAAGGCGGAAAAATTAAAATACAGTGGTTAGTCAACCAAGAAGGAGCAAGAGGAGCCGAAAGGGAGATAAAATACATAATACTATTCATGCAGCGATGACTTCTTATACATATAAGATGTAACGTGTTATAAAACTTTGGTGTGATAAATCATCTGAAAATCTACCCATATCCAAATACCCTTTGTTATTTGAATTTATGCTTTTCGAGAGACCACATATTTCCTTCACTTTATATTTCTTTTGATTTAGAATTTGGTGCCCACTAACTACCCGCTGCCCTCTGAGAGTAAATGCACTTCTGTGTTTGCAATACTCGGACAAGTCATGTAGCATCGAGGAATAGGTTTCAGTCTTAAAATTTTCAGAACCGAACATTAGAATATCAGTTCCAAGTGCCTATTACAACCTTTTAATGATTAGTATGTTGCTTGTCGTGATTCACATTAGGAAGCTAGTGGGTCGGCCAACTTTGTTCAAGACCAAATAAGCATCACCACACACAATGACAACAATTTATTGGATCAAATCCAAGCATTATGAAATCAAGGAAAACATTCTTACTTATTACACGTTTTGCATACATTTTACGTTTGTACAATGGTATGTATTACCAGCTAGGGATATCTACCAATTTACCCCTATTTATATGCAAGTACCTATAATTGGAAGACGCACGCAAACACACAATAATTAAAATGAAAGTCCAATGTCTACACGTGATTCTCTGCGTTTGGTGGGCGGAGTGTTCGCAAAATCCTAAATTCTTCGTCAATCAATCCAACCAAAAGTTGAGCATCGCTGTAATCCTTAAGAATAGATGTGTCAATGGACACGGTGCACCGAGCATTTCCCAACGACGTGGGAAACATTACTCCCAAGCCTGGTATTTACAAAAAGTAGGAAGAACACTAATTATATAAAAAAATATAATTACCTAATTTGGGAATATTTCCCAAACATACAATTATTGGAAACCTTACCAGCAGAACCTCTCATGTGCGGAACAAAAGTAATAATATGATCCAAAGGATAGCATCCAAAACTATATGTGGGAAGTTTGGGTCCAGGAAAGTTTGACAAAATCATGCTGGCCATCCTACAATATTTCAATAAAGTATTGATTTTGTGCACAGATTCTTTTTTCAAAATTGCCAAAAAGTTTTATATTTTCGCCTTTGATAAATCATAATAGGTAGCTGTACCAGTTTGTTCCCCAAATGTCTGTCAAAAAGTTAGGGGCTGAGAGAAGCAATGGAATAGTTAGGAAATTGGTGATCAAAATTGGGGAGTTAATAAGTTCATCCATTGACCGTTTGCTTTCCTTTAATCGTTTCTGCGGTGTGGCTCCTCCCGCCGCAATGGCAAATATACCGGCAGTCCTGTATTAGAGTAGAACTGCTAACTTATTTTAAAAAATTTTTTAACAAGTAATTTTCAAAGGAACATTTTGGTCCACAAGAGCTTTGTAAAAGTACCAATGATTAACCATCCCTTGCCCATTAAAAGCTGGATGATTGCGCCAAGGCATGGGACTGAGTGCTCGCATAAACTTCGGGGTCAAGTGACCTTTCCCTGTCAGCTTAAGGAAGTTGTGAATACCTCCTGCAAGTCCAGCGAGGAGCACTCCTGTTAATGGAACCTTGTAAGCCCTCCCAACCTGTTTCAAGCTTTCCATGGGAATCATCTCGGTTGTGACAAAATGGCTCTGTCTGGAAAGCTTCCTCGCGGACAGATGCCAAATGCCTCTATCAATTTCCAAGAAAAACTGCTTGAAGTGGTAGTACGGTGTAAAAACAATGAGGGCAATGGTGTTCAGAATTTTAGCTCCAAGATGATATTCCCTTGTTGGAGCTTTTGGCACACAATCTAATGTCTCTCCACAAATGTTACACATAAGCATCTTCAAAAATGAGTAGCCATCCCCGATGGCATGATGGACACGATAGACCAATGTAAAATACTTGTCTTCTTTAGAACTCTTCAAAACCTCATTCCCATTAACCTCACCCTCAGTCGTTGTAATCATCAGCTGTGGAATAATGTACGGCTTGTGGAGGTCACCCTGTCGGGGAATGAAGTTGGGCAAAATGAGAATTTCCCAGGGAGACTGCCCTTTTTCAAAGGGAACTTTCTCAATCTCCCCGAGACACCGTAAGAGCTCATCTTCAGTGACAAAGTCCTCCAGTTCCCCGTTTCTGCCTGGTACCTTCTTAACTTTAATATTTCTGTCGAATAATCTCAAATGCTTTTCCAGGCAGAAGTTTTTTTCCTTTTTCCAGAAAGGGAATCCCAACCAGTTTTCATAATAATGGGTCATCTTCTCGTACCAGAGCTCCCCCAAAGAATTCCGAGCCTCCATTACGTTCTGTTGAAAATACGCTTGGATTTTTCTCACGTCCGGCACTCCACGGAATACAACCGAGGCTACGATCATGCATTCGCACTTCTTTGTTGTGTCATCTAAACCAACAACAGCATCCCTACTGCTCATGATACCCACCCACTCGGGATGAATAAGTCTTTGTAACAGGATCACTATGCCACGATAAGCGTAGATTGGTGCCATGAAGAGAGCAAACAAAGGAACCACGGCACAGTAAGCAATGAGCGTCATCAAAACAAACACAAACATGAGAAACTTTTTACACAAATTTCCCACACTGAAACTGCTCAGAGGCAAGGATCGGGATCTTTCAATAGTCACTCGATCATGATGACCCCTTTGCGATTCTGGATCAGCAGAAGATCCCAACTTTGAATTTTTAGTGGCCATTCTGTATAATTTCTACTGGAGTCAAACTTCTCAGCTTCTTTCAAAATCCATGATAATTCCCAACTAAATTTTTTTATAGAATTTAGAAGAACAATACCAAATACAGAAAGAGGAAGGAAGTTCTTTCTAACACCATCTTCAGTTAATATTACTCTTCGACTGATCTAGACCTACTTTGCAAAATGATTATGGAAATAACAACACAAGTCATCAACCCAACCCAAGCACAATACGATATAGCCGGTTGTATAGGCATGTCTACCAAAATGACTGGTAATTATCTCACTACTGGTCATGTCGCAGTAATAACTGTGGATTTATAACTCGTGCGTGCTTCACTACTACTACGTACCAAGATAATAAGGACAAGGCGTCTAATTTCATGCAAACTTGGTTAAAGATGAAAAAAATAACGGTAGTTAGCAACAATGATGCTATATGTTTTGGTATGTCAGTGCTACGGAAGAGGAAAGGTCATTTCATAGCCAACTTGGTGCACTCACTTTACCAATTGTCTCATTGTCTGACTTGCTTGCTACAAACAGCCTCGTTTGCCTCGTACGTATGAAATCAATGCGCATATCTGAAGCATAAAGCTGCACATTATGCAATGAACCTTTTATAAAATTATACTAGTATTGTTGTTGCATCGAAAACAGAAGAACATTTTTTGTCAATTAGATTTTTGCTATAAAATTTTAGGGAGTGATAGTGTGTACTCATGTGTCAACGATTAAATCGAATAAAAATCATTGGTAAAATCTTGCCTTAATGAGGGTAACCTTCACTTCAGTCTAGATGTATTTTTATATATTTACAAAAACATACTAACCCTTTCATTTAAGAATCCAAAGATATTATCTTATTTAAGTTATGTGGCAATTTCTGTGGACATCAATAGTTGTTGAGAGTGATCAAGGATTCAAACATTTCACTTTTACGCATTTTTCATTCTGTCGTCTGTTTTCTTCTCCCTTTAACAATTTATATCTTAGCAAGGGATTATGTGCAAATAATCGTAGTGTGTCTCAATGTGCTCTCAGGCGTCCTTGCAATTAAATACTCGCACGCAACAGATGTAGAAGGAACTGAGGTGTAACATTGTCAAGTAACGATGCATGCATTATACTAGCGCATGTGGTTTTTTGGGTACATGATGCATCTACTGATTGACTTTGGCTCATACATGCGGATACATAAATGTGACACTGATCCACCACGTAATTGAAATGGTACAACTTCCTTCTACTATAAAGTCATAAATTAGAGTGGTGTAGGTAAAAAATGTCAATGTCTGACAGCCTCAGTGGCGTACGCTGTTGTGTTGTGAGTTGAATGCGAATCCCTTTTGCTGGCAAAAAAGTTCTTGGCAAATGAGATCAAGTTCATAGCAAGTTTTTCAAGCAACCGTTTAAAAATGGAGACATGCTGCAGTGGAGAAATGTGGTTGAAGAGCTCTGACATTAAAATTATTATCTACACTTACTTTAATGCCAAAAAACTATATAAAATATTTACTTTTGATATTCCGGTATGAGAAGACAACAATACAAGCTCGTTACATATTAGAAGAATGATGCATTGCGGATATTACACAACAAAAGCTTGCTGATACCCATGAAAATGGTGTGGAAACAAAGAAACCTTTCTTATAATAGCCACAAGTACTACTGTATGAATCCAAATCTCTTGTACTTCGCTGAGCCCTTATTTTACATCCTTCCAAACTAGTCATACCGGTTTGAATACATAACATAAAAGATTTTCGCGTAAGATATTGCATACATGGATGCTCATTTCTTGCTTCATCTTCAATGCTCCTAACAATATCTCGTGACTGTGTCCTCGCATTGTTCAAGAAGAGGCAAAAAAGGGAGCTTTAACAATTCTCTGCAAGAAAAGGTTCATCATAAAGCAATATTATTGAGAGCAGAACAGAGAGAAGACAAAGCAGATGCCAAGTCAAACCCTCTTTTTTTCTGGTCAATGATATCCATGTGGACTGTAATAATCTCAAAAAGCGAAGGTGGATGGAGGTACGTGTTATGTAAAAGCATGCACATGATGATAATTCCTTGTATACATTCATATGAAATGTGAACATGGATTACTAACCACTTTAAACAAACAGATGCAAAATTCTATACACTGTAGAAGACAAATAAAAAGTGTTGTAGTATTTGTACCGGCGATAAACGAAATGTGAACCATTAATGCCACTTCAGTACCAGGATTTCTAAACAATTTTCTTTTTTTAACATACTCGCCAGCCATTTCATTTTATCCAGGTCCAACAGGAAAACCATTTAAGTAGTTCTCATGTTCACACAAGCCAACCACGCTCCCTTTCAACTTTTAATGCAGTACAACGGAATTAAGACCTAAGTGAGCCCATGAAAACTGTTGATCTGTATGTGCACCCTTACTTATGCCGCGCCACCTCCACAGATGCAATTGCTTATACCTGGTCCATAGTAAGTCAGTCAAAACATAATAACAATAACAATTGTACCTACCTACTACTACGCTGGTGGCGCGATTACTCTCTTGATGCTGTTTGCGAGGTTCATCAGCGCACCATTTTGCTTGCTCTTTTTTTGTCTCACATAGCAAAGAAGTACATACATTATGATGTGTGTCAATATTTAGTTTTCACAGCATTACACATTCCTACATAGGACGGACCGTCAACTTTATATATTCCGCAAACTTATATAATATATCTTCTCATGCGAGTGAGTCAACTTATTAAACCCGTGTCTACGTTGTGTTACAGCGGTGGTAATAGTGAGTTCTGGAGAAGCAACAGCATGAACTTCCTTACTTTTTTTTAGACATGCTGGCTTAACCTGTTACGTGAAATGTACAAGCAAGT
>JAHZNF010004309.1:0-24322 GCA_027744215.1 Troglopedetes dispersus
CTCGATTCGTAGATTCATTGGTTAAAATACAGAGCTGATTGAGACATATCATCAGAAATAGGTTACAGTCAGTGATCATATTATGACAATGCATATGAGCTGTCTTACAGTATACATATGAGCATATGAAAATGCATTTGAATGCCCATATTATGCAAATGAATTCTACTAGTATTGCTGGGTTTACTCTTAACAATGTGTTTCTAAGTAGGTACACCTAGTCCAATCTTTTTGTTGTATTTACTAAAAATTAAATTTTAAAAGCACTTGTTTCTGGGGGTGTCATTCTGAAAAATTGTTTTGACGGATGACTTCTGAAAATAGACTGTATTGTATAGTTGTCTGAAAGAAAGAATTCCAACTCAACAGAATTGTTGTGAAAAGTGTAATGTTATGGAAAAAAGATTGTGAATGATGTCCGCACACCATTGTGAAATAAATTAATGAATGAGAAGTATACTAATTAGCATATCATTCGCCAATTTAATTTACTCTTTAAAAAAAACTCTCAAGAGGGATTGAAAAGATAGATCAATTTTCGGGCGTATTTAGGTGTCAAGATCGTAATTGAATTTCAAGGAATTCCCTTTGTTCCTTCTGAAAAGCGTATTTATGACGTCGCTAGAAACAGGTTTTCTATTCCCAGATATTCTTTTTTAATATGTAAATGGCAAGTCTTCCACAGTAAAAAGATGTCGTCCTTATACCCATACCTCATACATTCATTAAAACCAATACCAATTAGCATTTCATATGCATTTAGATATCCCTCGTTTCTATTTTCAGATGAGCTGAATGCCTACACAAATTTAATCAGCAATCAAGAAGAAGACTAACGAGGCATGGTTTAGGCCGTAGGTGTCAACATTTTCTCTGAATCCTTCTTTCACCTTCTCCGCCCGAGAATGCTCAAAAGAAAAAAAAAAGTGCTAATGGGAGGAGAGCGCATTTACCAGCAATATTTACAGTTTACACAATAGAAACGGGATCACTCGCGGGTTAACTGGTGGAGGATTATAGTTTTTATTTGTGGCTTGCGTGTGTGTGTGAAGCTTCTATGACATTCAGTCGGTTTGCTTGGTCAATTAATATTAGAAACACGAGATGATAAATTATCCCCCTGTGAAATAATTGCACACACACACACAAGATGAAATCATATTTTTGGGACTTGGATGAGTGATGAAGAATGGGAATTAAGTACTTTGAGTGAGGCACTCATGTGTTCTCTTTGAATTGTGTGAGCAGTGCTCATACAATTCTCCTCCTAACAATAATCTACTGTATTTATACTTCCAATAATAAGTTTTCAACTTTTTTTTGTGCAGAATTGGGTAACCCAAACAAGAGAATCAATTGACAAGAAAAAAACGATTGTATTATTTTTGATCGATTGCATTGTCTTCTTTAGTTGAGCACAACTACGCAAAAAAAAGTAATCTACCCCTTTTGCTAGGTCTCCTTAGAGACTTCTTATCTACAACAATGTCGTTGTGCGTACCCACATTTAAAAAAAAGTTCTTAATAGCAGCAGCTGCGCTTTTCTGCCCTTTGTATACTTCAGTGGTCCTTTCCTTATAAGGGAAAAAAGTGCTGAAAGTTTAATGATTGCATGTTGCATGCATCTATCCATGGCTCCATTCTGACTCTCACTTACTTTGGTTTGCTGAAAGTGCAGAACATGGCTCGTCATCATCATCACCATGATTACCATCATCACTCGACATTGCACGCTGGTGTGGAAAGAATATTATGTTTTTCTGTGGTGCATGCATTTTTTCAATTTGTCTTTTACTTCATAAATATGAATAAATTGACTAATGACATCATTATGGAGTCATGATTTTAGCACTGCGTTATGACTGACTACATGTGATTACTACGTCCTCAAAGTGAATTCCTTGAGAAACAAAAATCTTGAAAAAAAAACTCACAAAAAATAGAATCTCACGTGTTTGTTTACCAAGGGTTTTTTTTTCAATTGCAACTAATGCAACCAAAAACTAAACTTCTGTCACCAGAATTTGCACAGTACCCCAACAAAGTCAGCAGAGGATGGAGAGTTAGTCTAAGTAGTTTTTTCTTTACTTATTTACTCGTAGATGAAAGGAGAAACATTGGAAAAAAATTAGAATACAATGGATGAAATGTGATAACTAATAATTAATGAACAATGTTCATCTATGTGGGCAGTGGGCACATTAAGGCTCAATTGGTGAGTATGTAACCAGCGTTTTACTTTCATTTACGGACTGACAGCTTGCTAGATGAGTACGGCTACAACTTAATTATAGACTTGGAGATAAATTTAACAATTCTAAAGGTTGTTGAGGATTTGCCAAAATGGACAAGCTTGCTTCCCTCCAATTCTCTCAGATTATTATCCTTGTGCTGGCTCACCGCTGCTGTCACATCATTGTCAATTTCATTTGCAAAAATGTACACTTTCGGCTTCAGCCAAACAACTGATTTTTATTGAAGCATTAATTATCCTAATAATAATACAGCCATTTATTCCCTCCGGAGGATTAAATAGGGAAAGAAATGGAGGAACCTGCACATTAGTCCATTTCCCTTTTTTATTATTTTAGATTTGATCATTACATAGTTGCTGCTGCTGCTCATGATGATGTTCTTGGTTGAAATGGGTTTTGGCTTGTTTCGCTCAAACGGAGAGGACCTTGTAAGGCATTCGTGGGTTTTGAAAGTGTGCATCCACACTTCTATATTTCATAAAAACAATCATATTACTCTGTGGCCACTACCACAGTTTCTATTTGTGCAGGGCGACAGCGTGATGATGATCATCATGATGGATGCATTCCTCTTGATGAAGTGTGATGCAGTATTCTTCCAAATATGGGAGACCTGTGCGTATACCTACCACCTGGTCCTATAGCTATTTTAAAGCATTACTTATAGCTTGCATCTGTCGCGTAACTTTTATCCTGGTTGATGTGTTCCGTCAGTGCGTTGGTGGTGGCACAAAAGAATTTTTTTTATCTGAGGGGGAGATTGGAAGCAAAGGTCGCGAAAACTTTAATTTTATGAAGCCATACAAATCACGGTTTAACATTGTAGATATAATAACCGAATAAATGTTTTAATTATTTTTTAAAAACAAATTTCGGTAACGTGAGCTATGCAATTTACTACTCGTTACTGATTAGTTGATATAATATCAGAAATTATTATTTGTTGCGGGGTCCCATTAAATTTTACTTGACAACAACGCCAATAATACTCGCGAAAGTAGTGTTTGTCACCTTGACTTTTTTTTGCAATTAAACTTTAGAAATTGAAAGTCTTTTTCTTTTCAGATATGATTAAACTAAATATGTACTAAGTATTTAAGCAGTTAAGCCACATTAGTAAAATTGTCAGCTCCGGTTAATAAAGAGCGCCAAATATTTTCATGACAGTCTTATTCTGAGCCTTGTTCGTCTGTTCGCTAAAACAAAAGAAAGTGAAAGGCAGGCGGCAGGGTCAATAAGAAACTTGTCTGCAAGATTCCAAACAACAAGAAAATGTTATCAGAGTCCTTAATTCCGGAGCTCCATAATTACACATTAAAATATGTATTATGCAGAATAATATTTTTGTAAGAAAAAAAATGAAAATATTGGTCTTTAAAATTTTGTCGAAAACAGACAAGCTTGAGAGAGAAGTGTTTCACTAATGAACTTTGAACTCCAAACTGTGTAGCCATTATTTATGCGCATCTATTTCGCAGATTTTTTTTGCGTGGTTCTTGTGTCTCCTGTTATTGGTTCTGTTGATGATGATGAGTATAGGTGCTTCTTATATCCTTGTTGGCTGATATTCATGTAGAAAAGTTGAGCGAAAAAATAAAATGGAGAAAAGAAGCAAGTATTGAAGAAGGGGATTATTTGGATTTGGATTCATTGCCTTTTATAGACATGTTAAAGAAAAACCTAAAAGAGGAAAAGGTCATCCTCTACACCGTCTTTTTGCTGCATACGAGCGAGTGGATAGAAAAAATCATATAATTTCTTTATAAGCGTCTGTCTCCCTCTCTCCATTGCTTTATCCATTGTACAATACAGCTTGATTCATCATCATCATTACAAAGGGAAATCATCAGGGATGGTTATTATGTTGTTCTGCTGTATTTAGTTTGTATTTTTTTTTCTGCTCCCACGACACACGTTTCTTCTACATTCTTGACGTACAAGGTAGTGTGATAATGGTAGTGGAGCGGCTTGAAGAAGATGAAGAAAAAAATATCCTCCTGTCATGAATGAATGTACCCATAACTGCATAAATAAACATAATATCTTTTCTATCTACGTTCGTAGTTCGTACACATGTTTATTAACATCTCTGTTTTTTTTCTAAATTAATAAACAGTGTTATATTTCAGTACAAATAAGTACTGCTTACCTTGCTCTCTTCTATTCATATAAATAACTACCTACACGAAACACCTTTTTTTTTCTTAAAAAAAAAATAAAGCAAGAGAGAGAAGACAAAAACTCGGCTGTGTTGTGTGGCGTCATAAATTTGATTTTGTGGTGGTGGTGAGCAGGTTGCATTTTGAGTCATTTCTTCAAATACCTACGACGTCACATACCTACATATAAACTCTTTTCTCGCTTAATATTATTCTCTAATCTTGTGTGTAATTCGCTTGATGGAACACGGGGCTAATTGGAGAGCTCAGCCGTGAATCATTGATTACTTAGAGGATCATATATAAAAAAATGTTTTGTTTGATTAAACCAAGCGGTTCTCCTGATAATAAGGGAAGGCACGTAATAATTTCTACTTTCATAGTGAGAAGGAGATGAGCACGCCGTGAATCAGTGCTAATAAGGATATTATGTTTTTGATTTAATCCATTCCTCTTCTCCTCGTTCATTTTTTTCAAAGCAAAATTTTTTTACGAGTGTGTGGTACACGCAATTAAAAGTGCACGATAGAGCAGACCTCATCTTTTTTTCATTTACATATGTCCATATATTGTTGTCCACTTGTTGTTGATCTCCAATCTGACCACATAATACCACACTACTCCGCACCAACTTATTTATGGTGCACATGGACTTGTCTTCTTTTCCCCTTTTTTTGATCTTGTTAATATACTCGTACACCTTTACACAGACAATAAATATCCACTTTATTGTTATGGTGTGCCAATATGGGAGTCATAGGAGTAATCAAAGCGATAGGTTCAATGTCACCAACGGAGCTAGACAAAAACAAGACAGCACAATGACATTTGCAGCACGACGGACCACGAAGGGTAATAATAATCATTTCGAGATATGGCTGACTTCACTTTCTTGCCTCCAAAAAGCCGTACCTACTATGATATTGTGCGTGCATGGTAATATATGATTAAGGTCACATATTTTCATTAGCAAAAAATATTTCTTTGAAAGCGTAACTATCACCATGATCAGTCGTAATTATTAATGCTTTCGCACTCACTCTTTTTCAACAATAGTTTTTCCGACCTGTCACTGTCGCAGACAAAGATGATTATGACCACAACCGAAGTTTCCCTTTGGTAAATGTTTAAAGTTGAACTGAATTAAATAGAATTCCGTAGATCAAATGAAAATTGGGGAAAATGATGAAAAATTTATGCTTTTCCTTAAACCGAATTTAAAAAAAGAGCTTGCACCTGTGCTCCCATTTCATAAATTGGAGAGAGGAGAGCACCAGGTTAAATTTATGAAATTTTAGGATATATTTTCTTCGCTGCCGTTAGGTTCGTCCTTCGATTTTTTACTGCTCAAAAGTTCCTTTTATTTTCGAATAGTTGAGTTACGTCGGGTTTACTTTTTTTTGGATGCTTGTGTCTCTTTGGAAAGCATTATTTCAGGTCTTATATTCATGATCCTACTACATGGCCACCTCGCTCCAGGAGGTCGTCCTATTGCCCGTTATTGTTATTACAATTTGAGAGAGTGGTCACTATTTAGCAAGTATCATTGTTTCTTCAAGAGAAAGATAAAGCACTTTCATTTTTTATCCTTGAAGTCAATGAAAGGAAATGATGCTTGTAACAATTTAAACTGTCTGGTATTTTAAGTAAGTTATTGTAAAACACTAAGATTATTTTTTTCAACATATTACATTCAGGTACACGACGACAAGGTGGTAAAAGATACTTCTAAAATAGCAACTTTGACTTTGCTCGTCGTCGGTGACATTTATTGATGCAATACCTTCTTGTGTCCGATCATCCCAAATAAGCCAGTTGCCAGTTTGCTGCAAAGTGGGAACGACATGTCTGCCACGTGCCCTCAGTTCAACAATCACATTGGCCCTATTTAGCAAAAGTTGAGAAGACGATTTACGCACGCACAAAGGTAAGCAGGGAATTAATACAGCAAGATGTGCTGATTCATGGAGTCACTTTCATCGCCAAATTTAAAGGAGTTGGCGAACCGGTGCTTGGTACTTCGTTGCCAAGGAAAAGTCGCCAATAAAAGATGGTGTCCAATGTTGCAAAGGTCAATATCGAAGGGTCATAATACCACAACCCTTATCATGAATGCTTATGCTCGATTAAGTTTTTATCTTCCAGAATGGATAAAATGTCCCAACGGAACTAATAAGAAGCAGAAAATTTAATTAAGTTATTAAATAAATAAAATCAACTAAATGATTTGGTAAGCATTGCTTAAACTTGCTCAAAATTTAGCGATTGGTGACCACTCACATTGGCCACATCAACAACTGGTTAGAAGCAACATTGCTTTCAAAATCTTACATGAGCTTACCTGAGAGAAAATGAGATAAGGCTACAAGACAGTGTGAGTGAATGCCTGCTGCCTGTCAAGAACCACACCATACTGGTTTCATTTATTTCAACCTTGTTCACTCTTTAATAGGAATTAATCATAAAATAGGTTCATTCTTCGAGTCTCTCTCTAATGCATTTACTTTGTTAAGGCTTAATATTACACAACAATGTGTTAATATTACAAAAAATAATTATGTAAAGAATATATATGCCAGTCTCACTGAATACTATTTATTTAAAGAATTCTATTCGACAGTCAACAATAATAATACGTAATAATAAAACCATAGCACTGATGATAATGCGAGTTATGTATGAAATGCCTACCATATGTAGAAAGCGGTTCTGTCAACGTGATTTCACTCACCTCTTCTCTTTTTTTTTCGTGGTGACAAACAAAGTTTTAGTGGTGTCATTTGCAGGTCCAACTTTGAAGCAAAATTCATAGGCAAAAACTGAACTAAAAACTTTGGGGGCGCAAATACCTCCGCAACAATGAGTATGATAAAATGTGAACCGGCCGACCCTATCAGCGACCAAAAAATATTAACGAGTGTGTGAACTTCATAGTGGTTAGTGCCAATAGCGTAACCAAGCAGGATAAAAGTCATGTATACCTAACACCTAAATGGAGTGGTAACCATGATGGAGCACAGATCTAGAATATTACATTTTAGGACGATAATAAAACATTTGATAGAAACATTGTGCCAAATCTATTTACAAGGATTATTGTTCCAACTCCAACCGAACTGGTGGTGTGAGTTCAATCCCGCCCACACGCGGCAACCCAGTATATGTATTACGCCTGATTTCTTCATGTGAGACGAGGGAAAATCAGGTGATTAGTTTATTTATTTAGCTACAAAAATTTAAAACCCATATTGCGAAATTGCAGTGTTTGTTGTGTGTGGGTAATTTATAAATTCATTAACAAGCTTGTGCACACCATGAGTAAGGGAAAATGGTGCAAAATAATGTATACTTATATACTTTATAATATCAGGTTACAACCGGTTACGTCTGAAGAAGACTAAATGAAAAAAAGTCTTGGTGAGAGGTAACTGGTGGTGGAAATGACTTGAATAGGACACTTGCTAACACCTGCAGCACCCTTAAAAATTATTGTTCCGTGTGTGTAAGAACTCATCTCCGTCAATTGCTCTTATGGTCACAATTCTAATCAGAAAGACATTATTACCACTATTTGTAAATTCAAGTTTTAACATTGTTTGAAGAAAAAATGGGAATAAAAGGCAAGCCTTAATTTCGGTGAGGGTGGTGGAGTGGAGGGTGCATTATGAATGAATGATGAAAATCTGACACGTCTCCTTTTTTACATACAAACAAGCTCTTGCTAAAATACTCTGAAGCACACACAAGCTATTTATGGGATTTTGCTTATGCGCCGAACCAGGTATCAACTTATTACTTTTCTTTGAGAAGCTCTTGAACAATGAAAAGTGCTTATTGTTTACACGTACAAAGTTGTGAAAAGGTATCACTTCGACTGCATCATTTTCCCATTCATGAAGAAGGAACAATATACGGGACTCCTTCTGATTGATGATTGACAGGAGGAAATTTGCATTTCTAAAAAAAGCTTTATTGCATAATTCACAGAAGGAAGGCTGCAAAAAATTCATTTGTATTTGTGCAATGTTCACAAATCTTTTTCGGGCTCGACAGTCCTATCAATCTATAACCACAAGTTGAGTTGCCTGAACGGTACTTGCAAAACGGTTGTCAATTACAATAGCATTTCACTTTAAATAAAACGCAGCAAACTGCAATATAGACGTGCCCTATGCCGGCATAATAGCATATTCGTGATCAGCTCAGTGAGCCCGTTCGAATGATACCCCACATGCCATATAAAAGTCCATTTTGAAAAAGTCGAGTGACCTTTGACCCGGAAGTTGTTGACCTATATAGCCCAATTTACGAACTTAACCTAGACATTGGCCTCTAGTATCCATCACCGAAAGAATTTTTCAAATATCTTAACGCGTTGCCGAGTTATCGTGTCCACGTACGGACGGCCGGACGGCCGGAAGGAGTGAGAATCCTACATATATGCCTATTGTATATGCCTATTGCATAGGGCAAATAAACCCTGGCGAGAGTGATCCATGACGAAGAAAATGCGCCAGGTTAGAACATGACACTGTCTGTCTGGAACATCAACATTAATACTTTTTCACACGTATACCTACTACGTAATTGATTTTGTTTTATGGATGCATTAAAATTGACTTGAGAGAACCTCCAAAAATGCCACTTATCAGATAGTTAATATGTATTTCGCAACTCGCGCTCGGAGTAAGATTGGCGTTACAAATTACATTGTTGGTGATGAAACACCTGAGTAATGGATTTGTGTGGAAGGACATTATCACTCTGCAAAGACCATTTTTGAATCGCTATCTACTAAGAAGCAGCACAGTCCCCTGCGATGTCCTCATTATCCTCTGATGACTTACTGATGAAAATTGCCAACTGTCTTTCAAAGATCACTTGCAACACACACTTGTGTTTTACCCTTCTTCAGTCAATACTCGAAGGACGGACAAAAGCAAACATGGACATGGTTTCGTGGATATCTCAAAACATGAAATGTCGATTGTTCCATCTCACTTTCCTTAAAAAAAACGTCAAAAGGTCTCAATGAATTTCTTTCGAACTGGTATACGCGGCACTGACACACAAGATATATCTGTGTGTTTTACAACTTTTCAAATGCATCCCAGAGCCCGAGGCACACAATAGGTTTATTGTAATTATGAGTTAGTTTTGATGAGTGACTGATGAATTTGATAAATAAGGGAAAAAAAGATTGTTTACGAGCAAATGGAAATGGATTATTACGTCGTCCATCTATATTCTAACTAACGCAGCAACATAATATATTTACCTATGTAATGTATGTAGGGAAAAAGAGCAAAATGATGTAGGGGTAGTAAGTAAGTAGTGGCTGTAATGTGCTCTATCGTCCACAATGAAACTTGCTTCACACTATTCTCAGGGTTTTTTTATTTTCAAAGGGAATTTTTCAAAAGAGTTAGCAAGTGGGGACGCGCAGGCACTACTACACAGATGAATGAACAATAACAAGATTGGAGCTTGAACGTCATACCATTTTGAACGCAATGCCAAAAGGAGCTCCATATAAGGCAGTGAAATGTAGTTATCTAGCTCAAGTCACATGTATAACTTCAATTATGATCGCCAATTAGAAGTTTGAATGAAGCTATATTATGATTATAGTATCGTGTGCAAAAGGTGCACACAAAGGACATCTCACTCTCCCCTCTCCTTCTTCACTTCGTCATTCTCATTTTCATTTTTACTCTGCTCCTAATTCACCCAAAGGAGATTTGATATCTGGATTTGGATGTAGAACTTGTTGTACAAAAAAATGATAATAATAACATGCATCACAATTGCTAATGGTGCAGTTTTGTCGCATTAAATACTATCTGCAAGAGAGAGAGAGGGAGTACTTTTCTGGCTTACATGGAGCAAAGCACGAGCACACTGGCTACTTCAAGCTTATAACGTTTGCACAATGCCCCTTCTCCCTTTTCTTGCTAACAGATTTTTTGAGCTCTCTTGTGAAACACCAGTGTTTGCAGACGATATATCAAATTCGTGGAGATTACATAAGCCTTTCTCCGTCAGTATTGAAGTTTTCTTGGGATTGTTCTACAAATACAATTCAACAGAAAGGGAACGTGCAGGATAAAAAATATGACTCAAAATGTGGAATGATGAACACCCCACATCTCTCCCGTGATTCCACCTCCAACAAAAGGAGATATTAATCACCGACGTCAATCCATAATTCACAACTAATTAATTTAATCATGGAATTTCTTGCGAAGCACACGGAAAGCGTTAAAGGTGCTCAGGTGGGTGGAAACGATCTGCTCACTACAATAAATTTTCTACACTTGTTTTTTCTTCCTATCTAAGTTTAGCTACAGGCAAGGGAGAGTAGTTGGGTGCCTACTACGACAAACATTTTATATTCTTGCTTGATGACATCGTACGGCAAAATTTTTCTTCATTAAATAATAATTAACACGCGTCATTTATTTACGTAGTAAAGAACACATGAATCCAAGGCTTATCATCTGAGAGAACGTAATATATATCAGTACACCTATCAGTCATAAAAAACTAGCTAGAAAAAAGCTACAACAGGAAGTGATATGGTGATATTATTCTGTTAAAAACATTATTTATTCTCATTCTAATCTGAACTTATTTTTTTTTAAATTAGAAGAAGAAAAAAGTGGGCTCATCCGAACAAGGAAAAACTGCATAGGATTTGAAACTCAGCGGGAGCTTTAAACTTTTTTTTCACAGTCCAAAAAAAAGAAGATATTTGTGTCAGGCAGAAATCCATTCTATTTTCTTGTTCCAGAGTCTCTTCACTCCAAGAAGCACCAGCTGTGTCATTCCATTGTTGAGTTATGGTATATTATAGTAAACCACACACACAAAAATTATATTTTTCATCCACATATAGTTTGGATTTTTTTGTCTTTATATAATTTACATGCTATCTGTCCATGTGTGGAGGAGAAAAAAAAGAAGGTGAGGCAGGCGCAAGGAATTGCCAACTCCCATTAATCGTGCCTGCTACGTAACATAATATAAATGCGTATTAAAAAAGTGAGAGTAAGTAACGCAGCAGCAGCAGCAGACAGACAGGTGCGTATATTCGATGATGATGATGGAGAAATATATGTACACCACTGCCCATCATGCCTCATAACTTTTTTTCCCCTTGCTTTACTATTTGTGACTAGACTCAGAATAGAGGAGAAGGATATCATCCTACTTAGCTTGGAAACAATTTCCTTTTTGGATATGAAATAACTTGAAGAGATGGAGAAGGGGAGCTACATACAACATACGTGATATATCACACCATTAATATCATTATCATTATTATTGTCATGAGTGAAGCCCACTAACTTTCCGCTACTCTCATTTACATGAAGGAAAAAAACTAAGATAGCTGGGATGTGTCAGGGTGGCATGGTTCGCAAGCAACAAAGTATAATTTTTACTTACACAACTCACTCTGGAAAGGTAAAATGTGGTTTGGGTAATTCTGGAGAAGGACAAAAGAATATATTTTTTTTCAAAGAATGCATCATACATCAGTCTAGCCTTTTTACTACTACAATGTATATGATTAAAATGAATGGGTGTTCAGGTTTCGTCTTTCTCTTCTTTTTTTCCACCAAGTAAACTAATCAGAAAACTTCAAACACAGGTGCAAAGATGTCAAACAGTTGTAGTAAATCAACACTACATTTTGTTAAGAAAAAAAAAACCAGGCAGGAAACTACTCCATGAACGCCAGCAACAACGACTTTGAATATCAGTCAATATAAAAAGTAAAGTATTCCACAAGAAACTTCTTTTTTTTCTTTCTGGCTTTTGTAGTATTGCGGCTAAGTTCGCAATTTTTTTGTTCATGTCTGCTACCAAAAAGTTTCAAATATGACTTGAATTCTGAACTTTGCAGAAGCGTAAGCCAATTTTCATAAAAAAGAGGGTAAGAACGTTTATTTTCACCAGTTTTGGCGTAACTTGTTTTTAGAAGCCAGCAAAATATTATGCTTGGAGCATAACGTGTATACATCACAATTACACTCATTCATAGGATCGTCATGCTTGCACTACTTCTTGATAAAAAATAGCTTGAGAGAAGGTCTACTGGGGCATTGTAAAACAAGTTGTTGTTGTTATCAGCAATGAAGCAAGGAAAAGGATGAGCTGCAAGCAAAAATGGAAAGAGTCTTGTGTAAGACTCGTTGGTATTTTTGAGAGCTTTTATAAAAAGAAGAGTTTGGAGTTACTGTGCTTTTAAGTGAAAGCTCGTTGCCAGATGAAACTGACGTGAACACAATTAATATTTAAGACGCTCTCAAGCATAATATTTTTTTTTGTTTTCTTGGTATGTCAGTTTTATTGCAGGGCCTATTAGCATTTAACATGATCATAATAAAAAAATATCATCCACACTGACCACAAGCTAGGATTTCTTGGGATTTCTTTTTCTCTTTTACTGCTGCAATTCATAATAAGGCATGAAATATCAACTTACAAATTGCTCAGTACAATCCTACTAAACATTTGAGAAAAATAACCAAAAAAAATAAGAGATAATGACATTTTCTATTATTGTATTTAAATTAGTTTTTATCTACCTATGTCATGCCTCATATTTATAATATCAGGCAGGGCAGAGGTATTAAGTTGCCACACTCCAAAACAGTCCCTTTCCATTTTATTTTCAATGATTATGGGAACTTAGTCACAGAATTTATGAAAGGAAATGATATAGCCAAAACGAAAAACTCGAATGTGCCAAAAGAGATGTCATAAAGGTTTGACGTTTAAAAAAACCATGTTTTTGTGACGCCCTTTTTTCACTTCTGTCGCCAGTACTCATATATAAGCAGAACTCCATATTAACAATTACGACGTATTATTTTTACGAGCAGTAAAACACCGCGTTTCACCACCAGGTCGGAATATATGGCGGTCTACACAGATAACAGCATATTTCTGAGAAAGCGTGGAGCAAACGCACACACGTCGTCGTAAACCTCAATCAACGGAGAAGTTCAATGATACCTTCTGAGTCGCATTTTGAAATGAGTTAATTGTGAAAAATATTTTTGAAAGTTTAAAAAATAATTTACGAGTAATGCGTACACGCTAAAGTGCAATTCTTACCTGAGTTCCTTTGTTCCGTTCCCACTTCGACACACAAAAAAAAACTTTATGGCTGGTATTGGGGACCGATGTTATTTTTTTAGATTTGGAAGACTCACACGACGCTACTAAGATATTTGAAAACAAATTGTTCTGTTCGAATGAGGTGGTTTCTTAATAAACCATTTGCAATTAAGTCAAGTACTGCAAAATTATGCTTCACACCAAAACTTCTCTGCTGAGTGTGATTGATTATGTATTAGTTGTCCCAAAGTTGATGTCAAATTTTAATCATTTAACATATTTACAAAAATCATTCCACCACTTTGGTAGTAGCATCAAACTATTCTGTTTAAACGTTGAACCAAAATCGCCTCTGCACACGCTATGCCAAATGGGCTCACATTAAAGTCAAAAGGAAAATCAATGAAAAGATTTATTGTTGTTGTTGACACCTCCTCTACTCTGCACAGTCTCGTGAGGGAAAACGCAGAAGTCTCGCTGCTTCAAAATTATTGACAAACTGCTGATGATCGGCCCGAATTGCGATGCGATGCATCTACGGCACAGATTACATTTTTAAAAAAACGTCAATAATAAAACCAATGGCTATGCAACTCCCACTTGCATCAAATAATTGTCTTGCTGCCCATCATTCGCATTTTTTTTATTCCTCGACATTCTCAGCTTTAACTTCTGATCATGGGTAATTGCATTATTGGTTATCTACATTTTTTATATTTTACTTCAACATTTGTGTAACAATTTTCCTTACAAAGATGTTGACAATCATTTACTCGCTGTATCAAAATTTGAACAGATTTTCTTGGAGAACAGATTTATGATTGTCAAATCTGATATATTATAGGTTTTTTGCATCGAGCCAGACCAGGTTTACCACTCCTCGTGTGTCTAGAGCAGGCGAGGTGCCAACAGAATTTAAATGATCAGCTTTTGATGATATTATGTCACACACAAACAATAACAACCAAAAAACTGGGTTCGCAACAAGTTCATATGAACGTGATGAGATTGTTTCTTGAACTCGGTTACTAATGCAAATCACTTTGTAAACGTCTTTATCTATCTACACACTATTCACATATAAAAATGTTTAAAATATCACGATAAAAAAGTTCCTAACTTATCTTTTCACTATTTCAAAGAGTTTGGTTTGAATTTGGTAAAACTTGCATATAAATTTTTTTGACACTGTCACTTTCATAATAAGTTTCACTAATTAGTATAAAAAAAATTTAATCTGAATGCTATTTTTTCAAGACACTTCTTTTCCACTTGGCCAACCGTCGTTGCTCTTCGGTGCATGCCTGACTGAGTCAGTTTTGATTGTGTAACTTTTACTGTTGGTGATTCTGATGAAGCCGGTATTCTTGAGTTGGACAGTGAAGGAAGCACACTGATTAGCTTGGCGTTTCGCTCTCCGAAGAAAAAGTAGAAGGGGCCGAAAAGGCCAACAGGTATTTATTTTATTACGTGAGTGAGTGAGTAAGATACAATGTGCTTTTTCTATCCTCACATATTATTACCACAAGGAAAAAAAATGTGCAAAAGCTGGCTGCAGTAAGTGAAAAAGGCATGCTCAACGTTGACTTGTTGTGGTGGTGGACGAGATTTGTTGTTTAATGATGACGATGATGATGATGATGGTGCATACATATTACCAAGTTTGTATGGGTGGCCATTAAGGCGAACTGTTTAGGCATGTGATGGCGACTCGTAGATTATTACTCTCATGTGCACATATGAAAAAGGGAAGGATCTTACATGACGGAGAGTGAACAACAAATGGGCGAAATCATAAGTGAAGCTACGCACATTTTCACATACACGACTTTAAAAAAAAAAAAAAGTGCAAGATAAGTTGCAAGGAGACGAGATCAGCATAATTCTCTGTCTCATCATCATCATCATCGTGACAATTTCATTATTCTTTGTGGACTATGGTCATGTGTTCACTCAGAAGATCTCCAAAAGTTTACAATAATGTGACCATTCACACACTCTGTCTCCTCTGACTCTACTCTGTCCTCTTGCACCTGCATCCTCATCTTTCTTCCATTTAACTTTGCACGCACCTTGTAGTCAGCAAAATGGAGCGGATCAGAAACGATGAAATTCTTTTATCGTAGAATCGAAATGGAATCATTCCTACATCATTTTCTGCCTTATGCAAGTTGAGCGTGATCACTGATCATGACTCAGATATTACTCGTCACCACACAAAGCTGCCATTGACAGACAAATCTTTCCATTTTGTGGAAGAGAAACAAGAAATATATTAAAAGTCATTGTTGTTTTAGTATTTCAGGTCAATTTTCTTATGTCACTCACATCAATTACAAACCTACTTAGGGACTGATGATGTATGCGTGTCTTGACAGGATGCCCATAAAGCCCTGTCTAGTTTGTGCTCCGCTATATATAATTAAAGAGAATGACTCGCCATTTGCACACACATTGTGTCGATCATTGTCGATTATTGACCATCGGCGTTTAATGAGCTTTCCATGGCGACTAGAATCTAACTAATGGTTGGACTAAAAAATGAGGATGTTTGATGAACCATAATCGATAGAAATGACTTAAGAACTTTGAGCCCAGATTGTCAGATATACTAATCAAGAGCATGCTTTACGTATTTCATATAAGTTGGCAGGATGCACCGATAATATTAATATTTGCACAGGTGGGAACGCTTACTTTAAGTCATTTTTACAAACCATGAAACTGCTTGACACGTTCAACCCAAAAAAAAAGATTCACCTTGAAATCACTAAAACAGTCCATGCATATTTGAAACAATAATCTATGAAGTCTGAATTTCTAAGTATTTGTCTGCGTGAGATATTTTCACCCCGTCATTAGTGGGAAGGCACAAAATTTTCAGACGTGAAGAGGAACTATATTTACGAAGGGAAGTGGAACAACAAAAAAAAGGAACGTTCACAAGAAGGAAATGTTCCAGCATAATAATAATTACATGGGAAATTATTTTTCAGCAACCTCGAAAATGGCACGCTTGCTTGGTTGCAAGCGTGGGCTCGTAAATGCTATGAAGTAAAGAGCTGAACTTCCAAAAATGGCAAATAGGCACGAACGGAATGTTCTGGAGCACCAAAAAGAAAAGGGTTAAGGGGTCCCCAAAACGTGGGATAAAAAACCTTGCGTCAAACTGTGGAGTAAGTAATTCACTAGTTTCGTGGCAAAAAAATATGTTGGTATTTTTGAGTAGGCTCGAGAGAGATTAACAAAAATGTGGTGGGATCAGGGAATATTTTAGCTTGTTTTTTTTGCTAACAAGTGTGTTATTATTACGTCTCTGTTCTTTTTTGACATGAAGTGCTTAGATATGAAGGGAAAACGGCGAGAAATGAAAGCTTTGAGTTTGCATTATGCAAGCATTGTTGTTATTATGTATAAATGGGCGTTCAGCACTTGAATGATGAGACCGTAAGATTTACGAGCAAAGCGAATAGATTTCAGTTCAATTAAAATGTATTGGATTTTTTGTTCGACAACATGCGAGAGTGCGACGGACAAGCATGGTTCGAAGAAGAAGTTTCTTTTTTTTTCTTGTAGAAAATAAAAGATCAACCTCTTTCTCCCTCTTTTCATGCCCACACAACATAATACCTGAATAATCTATTCTGGTTCTCTTTCTTGTACCTTTTTTTACAGATAGATATTTACACACACAATCATCATCTCATCACGGCCGCCGTCACCATGAAATAAAGAAACCTTTTGTTGCTTTCGTATATCCACTTTGCATATGATTATTGGAACCAAGAAAAAAACTTTTGCAAAAAAAAACGAATGTTGATTATTACAATACATGTCTACTAGAGCTATCGTGGTGTCAAAATCAGTCACTTAAAAAATATATACTATTGGTTTTATGTGTAAATACGATTAGGTCATTTGATGCGGATGCATTCGGTTAGCCAGACAAATAGTGAGAGGGAGTAAAGTCATAAAATTTGCATTTGTATATAATACTTGCATGTGAAGATACCAATGTTATTATATGTTTCTTTAAAATAAACTCTTTTACTTGGAAAGTGGTTGAACTTATTTATCCGATAAGTGCATAGTACTAATCTAGAGATACAAACTACTTAAAACTGCAAGTTGCATGAATGTGTTCAACCAGTGCCAAAATATTTATCTTTCAAGTGAACTCTTGAAAAATCTTTATGCATAGATATTAACATTTAAAATGAGTAAGTGTAGTCTATTGCATATTTTTGCAAAATATTGAGTTGAACCCCTTGAAATGCTGAGAAAACCCGGATTGAGGATTTACGATATTGACATTTACGAACCATTTTCAGGTGCTAAACGCGACGCTCCACGAGAATAACAAATTCTTGGAGACTCCAACTTTTCATCAGAAGAGAAAAGCACTGACCTTCAAGATCGAAAACAAAGAGCGAGAGACCCAAGAAAAATATTTTTCTCTTTTTCAATACGATACATACTTTTTCGTAGTCGCATCCTTTTTGCTGAACTGATGGATATCTGCTCTTGTTATTATTCTGTTTGGACGAGCAACAGTCCTATCGTCCAAACTAAGTATGTGGTGCATTAAATTAAGGAGGCAGAGAGCAAAGAAAAAGGATACTTCTCGAAAGCAGCAGAGATTTTGAAAGTATTTTGGCCGTGTGTCGGACAGGCGTGTGGGCACACGTTTGCTGATCTTCCAGCTGAAAAACATGCTAATGATGATGTGATGATGATGCTTGAAGCCATATGCACTGGCCTACCACTCATTATAAGCTTGTTTGGCTTCATCTTTGTCTTCCTCGATGGCATCGCTCACTCACTCACTCACCCTCTCTTCTCCACTCTTTTGTTACCTGACTCACTTGTTTTTCTCCCTTGAAACATGAACAAAAATGGGAAACAAGAGAGCCTCTTGTGTGTACATGCGATAATAATATAGTACGGGTCGCACCATTACCAGTACAGGATTATCTTCTCTCTCTCTCTCTCTCTCGTAGTTAGAACTTCTACTTTTATTTCCATTTTCATAAAGATCAATGGCTCAAAGAGCAAAACAAAGAAAAAAAACTTGAATGAATCTCATTAGAATGAATGAATTGAATGATACTTAATTTTCTCAAATAGAAGAGATCATCATCTCATCATCCACGCTTGTTCAAAGTGATGTGATTTTTACAAGAGGAAAAAAAGTTCAAAAATACCATTAACTCCTTGATATTCGCCAACTGAGGAGGTGAAATTATGCGTAAATTTAATTTCATTGTCGTACCTGTCCCTCTCACCTCAAAGGTTATTCGGTTGAGCATTCTTTGTTACGTATATAATAGTCCTCTTCTCCACTCAACTCTCAGCATGCTTTCTCGAGTTTCAACAAGAAGATAAGCTACGGATATTTTTTAGCCGTGCAATTTGAGCTAGTTGGTACTATATTACTACTACCAATAAGGTAGTTTTCCTTTTTAAATTTGACTAGGATGATGATGATAGGTTAATCTATTTAGAAAACAGTGAGCTGCTTTTTTTATAAAGACACCACGTTGATATGTCCATTTATGAGCAGGCGAGTGCAGTCACTGCTCCAGGTCACTCTTTAATTTTTGGTAGACGTCGTGGTGTAAAATTATACTCCACAATTTGGCAAATGGCTCCATAATATGGTCGGTGTGGAGCTGTAATGTCATCTGCCAAATTAAACAACAATTAAACAGAGCGTAAAAAGGGCTGTTTTTTCCTTCAGACATTTTTGTTTTTTCTATAAAATTTGATAGGATACGTAATCCATTGGAATAAAATTGTTGTTTGCACTCGCATAATTTGTGAGTGCTGATGTGTGCGGACGCTCTCAACTCCTCGGCCCACGCTCATGTCAAACAATGCCAATAATAATAATTACTATAATAATATTAGAGATATTTAAAACCCTCGGAGCGATATCTCATCATTCACACAGCAATCAAATCATATTATAATTCCAAAATCGTCACCCCTACGCTCTAATCATGGAGCTGATGATGAAGCTCAAGAAGAGAGTTTCGTTTTTGTAGCAGGTCGCCCTGCCCTCAATCTTCCAACAACGATCCTACAAAACCTAAAAAAAAAATATTTTTTTATGTAAAAAAAATGTCGAACAAACGTCCACCATCCATCTATCTGCTCATTTAGTACTGCAATTCTTATGTCTGTGATGATTTGGACGAGCATACTGACTTGCTGTGTGTGTGTACATTATAATTACTTCACAGTGGGGAAATTTGAGGAGCAAGCCACAACATAAAAAAAGTGCACACATAAGATAACATCCGCAATGAACATATATTATGGACACTCTCTTGTGGAGTGACGCAATAGGGAAAACAATTGAGTGGGAAAAATTATTATTATGATTGGTAAAAGGCGTGCAAAAACCTTGATTCTATTATTGTACAATGTTTAAAAGTAAACACATATTTTACCTCTTCAAATGGATGCGCGCGCGCACACACACACAGCAGCAGCAACAAAAAAACGACAATTATGAGTCATGCCTCACGATCCCTAATATACATTGTTATTATTGTTATTAGTTTCTAGTGTTTGTAAATAAGCAATTAGCACCCTCTATGCAGTTCTCCGTTGTTGTCATCAAGGATCATAATAAATATTGCCCACTTTTGTGCACAATTAAGAAGACACTTGTTTTGGATTCTAGATGGAAATGAAAAGCATGAAAATTCACTTTATTTTTCTTGTACACAATAATATTATGCAGATTTTATTATGTTTCATTCCAACCTATAAGTCAATATGAGGTTCATCATCATCACGAGTTTTTTTTTAAATTGTGGATGGTGTGATTTGATGGGTGATGATGCGGAACTGTCTCAAAGGCAAAATATGTGTGGGGGTAAGAACGGGCTCGGGCTACTCATGTTTTTATACCTGCCCCGGAGCGTAATTCGTCATAAACGTCATGGCCATGATGTGACCCCTGCTCTTTGTGCAGCATGTGTGTGTGCACTCCTAATTACACGTCCTTTTCTGACATCTGAAGGTTTATTAAGTCAACTTTATGATTTCATCTGTTTTCAAGTTCTAGAATCAAACTTCCTGTTGCTTTTACGGGCTGGACGTGCACAAAAGAGATCGTAAAACTGGGCCTGGTCCAAGTGTCAATTCATCATTTATAGGAGGTGTATTGCGTGAAAGAGTGTGAACGGTTTTTTTTTGAAGCTCTATCCACTCTTCTCAAAAAAATAATTGCTTTCAAAAAACACTGTTTGCCTGCTCTCCCTCTTTTGTTTTTCAGTACTTAACTTGAAGCGCAAAAAGAGGTGTCCAGCCACGCATAAAAATTGAATGTGTGTAGTTGTCATGAAAATGTAGGTTTGAGGAAATAGCTGCCTATATCATAAATTTCATTTGACCATCTTTGTGAGATTCGTCATGCACGAAATATCCAAAAAAAAAAAACGAATGCCCCAAACTAATGGAAGGACGAGGACGTACGTTCTCCGGTCAGTTCAGATTTGCATTGTATATTTTTTATTTGCTGGCGAAAGTGAATAAATTTAGATAAAACAGAAATCGTGTTCACATTTTCTTCTGCATTTTGGACGTGAAGTGGTTACAAATGCATTTTCATTTAGGAATAATGCATGCAGTGTGCTGGCGAAGTCACAAAGGGTTTTTAAATCGTTTTCTTCCTGACGATTTGATGGGCATCGAAAGGCTTAATCAAATCATGAATTCAGAAAAATAGTCATAAATAAACCAATATTGTCAGGCTATATATAGTGACCCCAACCGCCCGAGTTTCATGTTGGCGTTGTTTCTCCTTCTTTTTATAAATTCATGCTTGGCGAGGCGGACATTATGTATGTGCTCCTCCAACAGTTCAGAAATTAATGTTGGAGTTTGATGCTCAATACACGAACCCGTTCTTCAAATAGTCTCACTTCCAAAACTCATCTTAGCAGCAAACCTTGTGCACAAAAATTATGCCTGGAATTATTTCAATTGAATAATCAAAAAATAATAATTTTCGTTCTAATGATCATAAATTCGGGTGTTATAGATCTTTGTAATTTTGGTTCAAACTACAAATTTTCTAATTGACGTGTACATAAATAATTATTGGAATATAAAAAGGATAAATGAAATGCACGGGCAGACGGAGACTGATAACAGGAGCAGCATGAACATGAAGCAACTGACGATCCAATGTTCGATGCCAAATAGATAAATAAGTTTCTGCAATGAGGGCCTTCTTTCAATGGAAAGTTTAATTAGGTATGTACATATCTCCTAAGAAAAGAGTAGGTGGGAAGGAACACCTCCATCTCTAAAAAAACACATTATTACCGTTCTTGCTCGATATTTTCGCTAATTTATCTTGACACATTGTGCACATCGTAATCGCACAAGTGACACGAAAATATGGTTACCATACCTTGAGCCAACTTCTTTTACCACCGAATTGTGCTCATTTTATAAACATATTATAAACCTGTAAAGCCTCATGATATCCCATGTCTTAAAAAGTAAAACATATTGACCTGGAATTTAAACCGTTGCTAGCATTCAATGGAGGTAGTTGGTAATCTTTAATGAAATGAGAAAGCCACTTTAAGTATACCACCTCCTTCTTAGATTGCATCATCGGGGATAACCTTGCAATCACTTTATTTATGACACAAGCCATTTTTTATTTTGTCCAGCTCAGTTTACGCTTTCATTATGTTGGCAATGATTACTAGTATCTAATGCTCACGAGGTAACCTGAGCAATGAAATGAAAAAATGTATAAATAGAGTGTGTAGACACGTCTATTTGTCGTCAAGTGATGGTGATGACACATTGAGTGCAGAGTACCTGGAATCATGTACAATAAAATTGTGAATACAAGTTGGCTAAAGAAACTAACTTGAATATTACCTATCATATGTTACTTTCTTGTTGCAGATGTATATTTTATGAAGTGAACATTGAAGCCCTTTGCCTAACGCCGCTTGTTGTTCGCTGGCTGATATAGTTACTTGGTAAGGTAATAATCTGTACAAAGATTTGGTATGTAATATATGGAAAAACTAATGGTGGACGTGTAGAACAATGACTAATGGCAGGTCTTATTTGTACGCCTTATTTGTTATCGTCAAATGTAGAATTCGCTTGGCCTATCCTCTGTAACACCCTCGCAAATTCATTTAATGTCTAAATACGGTAGTTAAATTTGATGACTCTATTTTTAATAAATTATGCTATCCTCAAAGCCTAGATTTTGCAATCCGCCGTACGTACGTGTGCTCTCTAATATGTTGATGAATGACCCCGCAGCAGCAGCCAGCGTTACTCTTGCATAAACTTCTTTTTAGTAAGGCACCTTTTAATTAGTGATTAGAAAGCCTTTTTACCAACAGAGCCAAAAATGAGAAACTTGGTTTGAGGGTTGACACAAGGCGCTAACCCACCAAACCTTTCATTTCCGAAAATGATGATGGTGGTGGTGGTGGTGGTGGTGGTGGAGTGCGCTGAGAAAATGACCACACGTATATTTACACGTCAGATGAAACCGAGATTTGCGTTTTTCTGTAACTCACTCACACATATATGCACACACAGCTTTTTTCTACTCTGAATCTTGTAAGTTGATGTTTAAGACACATCAAGCTTGAAAAATTAGCCTGTAAAACTGTTTTCAATGTGGCAGCACAATTCTTGTGAAGCCCCACACATATTTGCACATCTGCCTGCTCGGCAGTTATAGTGTGTGCAAGAAGAAGGGAATGGACGACGACGACACTGAAGCAGTGGCCGTCAAATCAATAAGGGTATAAATGACCTGACAAAAATTCGTCAGAAATCACCACATCTCACTTGAAGTGAACACAGCGGGAGGCTGTAAATGTCCATTTCGACACCAAATAAGGTTGTGTGTGTCTCTGAATCATGTCAGACTTTATACAATCCCCCTACCATGTTTTAGCAATTATTATGATGACCATTCAAGTTTCTACATGACAGAGTCTCCTCTCCCTGCGGTCTAGAACAGCAGCAGTCGCAGTAATTGTAGTAAGTGACATGTGTTCAAATTATTAGACACAGAGTACGAGAGAACCTTTGCAAATAAGACATGCCAGGACACGCCGCTCCACATGAATAAAGATTATTAAAAGTTTAGTATGTAATAACAGGGAAATTATGGAAATCGCTAAGCCAGTTTACATGAAATCTTTCATCATTTTTTTTAAATTATTGATTTATTCAGTTGTTGTGCGACAACAATTGCTTCCATCTTATTAAAACGAGAATTCCATTGTGCGTGCAAGAATGAATTTTTGCACACATGCTTAATGCTTCCCTTGCAAGTTTCACACCTAGTAAGTGAAAATTGTGCATACATTTGCCACTCCAGTTATCATAATCATTGTATTGTGTATTTTGTATGTAAAAATTCTGAACTTATGCAGGGAAAATTCCTAACTAAATCCTTAGATCCTTAAACCTAGACAAAAAAACGGAGTCCCACAAAGGGACTGTGAGCACCCCAACGAAAAATAAAAATAAATAGCGTGACCCCCTTCAGAGGAATAAGTTTTTATTTGTGAGTTATACGTAACCTTCACTTCCCACAAGAAATTCTTGTGCTGTCTCTCTTTTACACCTTGAAAATCATAGCAAGTGTAACCTTTGAGGTAAATATGTAATTTAAGTGCATTTGCTCACGGCTCGGCGAACCATACTGCTGCGTCACTTCATGTAGTTTCCATAATACATTAATTTGGTAGGACACAACAAATT